>OMNZ01108215.1:14547-25648 GCA_900303255.1 Lesueurigobius sanzi
TTATTAACAACAAAAACTTGTTTATAAATGGAGTTAACTTTTTATATAATAAAACAACAACAAAATAATTAGAGCCTAAATACATCCATCCATCCATCCATTTTCTTCCGCTTTATCCGGGGTCGGGTCGCGGAGGCAACAGTCCGAGCAGAGACGCCCAGACTTCCCGATCCCCGCACACCTCATCCAGCTCTTCCTGGGGGATCCCAAGGCGTTCCCAGGCCAGCTGAAAGACCTTGTCTTTCCAGCGTGTCCTGGGTCTTCCCCGGGGCCTCCTCCCAGCGGGACGTGCCTGGAACACCTCTCGAGGGAGGCGACCAGGAGGCATCCGAAACAGATGCCCGAGCCACCTCAGCTGGCTCCTTTCGACGTGGAGGAGTAGCGGCTCTGTTCCGAGCTCCTCCCGGGTGACTGAGCTCCTCACCCTATCTCTAAGGGTGCGCCCAGCCACCCTGCGGAGGAAACTCATCTCGGCCGCTTGTATCCGGGATCTTGTCCTTTCGGTCATGACCCAAAGCTCATGACCATAGGTGAGGGTAGGAACGTAGATCGACCGGTAAATCGAGAGTTTCGTCTTTCGACTCAACTCCCTCTTCACCACAACAGTCCGATACAACGACCGCATCACTGCAGACGCTGCGCCGATCCGTCTGTCAATCTCCCGCTCCATCCGTCCCTCACTCGTGAACAAGACCCCGAGATACTTGAACTCCTCCACTTGAGGAGTTCAAAAATACATATTTTTGTAAATTCAGAGTGCCTTGCTTCCACTCATTTTGTTATACATTTACCTGAAGACCACCTGGTTTTGAATTGTTTTAAGTACACCTTTCTTGCGTTTGTATTGTGCTTTACAAGCTTGGTAATCTTCTCCAAGCCCTACATTGTAGTCATCATTCCTGTTGTGTATGTGTCTTAAAGTTTATTGAATTTTCCACTTTCTTCTTTAGTGTAAACCAAAGTTTTCTCTCAGATCAAGGGCTCAGGCTACTAGCACCAAATAATGTATCTGCTTAAGTTAATGAGTAACATTCATCTATATGAATATAACTAAACATATGCATACAGGTACATTTTGACTCATCAACTGGCATAAATTACCGACTGCTCCAAGAAGAGATCTTCCTCCTTTTCTCTGAGCTGGATCATGAGGGCATGGCGAACTCCCTCTGTTCTTCAACGGGCTCATTCTGTAAGGAGACAAATTGTAAAATACAATCAAATAATGGTAGCACCGCTCCAGTGTAAAAATATGAACAACTGAAATGTCTAAATTTGATTTAAATCTTGCCTGAAGAAACGTGTCTTTCAGTTTCTGGACTTTTAGTCTTGCTGCACCTCCTTTGGATAACGCCAAAGGTGTGATACTTGGAGTTCATTCATCCAGTTACTACACGAACAAAGTCTCAAGGTGATTCCCTTAGATGAATCAGTAATGTGTCAAAACCATGCATGAAATAAACTGCAAGTTTAACTTTACTAAAAGTAAGAACAATACCTGCTATGGAATTAAGAGAGTAGGCCATCTTTCCTTCAGGTCTTGAATAGGTGGCTCTTCAGTTACTACTACTTGTCTTTGTAGAGATGATCCTGTGGGTGGCAAATGTACGTTCCATAAATGTTTTAAAAAACACAAGACACAGTTTCATATTTTTAAATGGTCTCCAATGTACTGAAAGTACTGCTTTTCTGATTAAATTGTCTTTATAAAACAGTATGGACACTGAAATGACACATTGGGGTTTGCCTCTACCTCCCCATGTTTTAAAAGAGCAGTAACATTCCCAGTAAAGGGTCTATGTGTTAACAGGCCTTTCTTTCTTGCAGTTTTAAACTTACATATTTTACAGACCAAGTCCATTGTTATACACTCAAAAGGTTGCAAAAAGCAACACCAATCCTTAACTGCTAATTAACAATTAACTTTTTAGAACAGAAAGAAAGAAAAATTGCTTGAAAATGAAATATCCTAGAATTAGTATTTTAACCAGAAATTAATCAAACAAAGCCAAACTTGCACAGTATAACCCTTTATATAACCCTTTGAATACAAAATCAGGCTCTTTCATAAAACAAACTTCAAAAACAAAAAGTCAATAGCTTGACAAAGGCGCCAAAAGTAGAACATTGTGAAAAACACTACTAGACTCTAAATTCAAATGTATTTGACTAGTAATGCACCAAATATCTAAATGCATTGAAAATAAATTGCAACTCACCAGTTAATCAAACAAAAACTTGGATTCCGTCCTCAGTGCCTCAAAGTGAAAAACGTGTTGAGCTGCAGCACATGGTAAATGCAGTTCCTCATCTTCTTCTTCATCTTCTTTGACACAGATTCAGCTGAAGTCTTGCAGTGCTGCCACCTAGTGTCACCTACTGCATCAACTCAACTCAAATTATTTAAAACCACTTTTTTTCAGTGTGAACAAATCAAAATATTTAAAATGCTCAATGAGGCAGCAGTCATTCACCAGCTTAACATGGAGACTGCAGTTACATGGATGGCCAGAGGTGGCAGTCACGAGTATGAAAATGAACAACCTCCGTTGAGTCCCTTTAAATGTTATGAGTTCAGCAACTTATTTTTTTCTATTTGCATTCAATATTTTTATGTGCACGCAGCAGTTTTTGATTTTTAAGCTTAGAGAGTTTTTCATTTTAAACTCCCTCAGCAGACCACATGCATTATTTCTTTCAGTGTAAGTTCTTCACAGTTATGGCGATAAACGCAGATATTTTCACCAAACCTCCCAGATCTAGCACGCACTCTGTTTACACGTATAAAAGTGAAGCACATCGTGGTTTTTACAAGGCCCTCAAAGGAGAGAGCCCCACGTAAGGCACGGTACGGGACTCGGTTTTTTTTCTCTCCAATAGCCACTCGGGTTTAGAGTATTTTGATCAAAATAAACATAATAATAAAATGTAATAAAACAGTCTACTTCTTCTGTATACTTTGCCATGTTTGGAGATATTTTGCTCAGAACGACAAAAATGCATTTTAAATTTGACTTTGGCGAGCTACTTGGAAAGGGCTGACGAGCTACTGGTAGCTCCCAAGTTGGAGATCCCTGATCTTGACTCTGTGGTGGACAATCCATCTCATGCTCCTGAACCTCTCCTTCACAATGTGTGCCCAATGAGTGCTAGCATTGTTATCTTGGAATACACCAATCATCACGGATGAAGAAATCCATTGATGGAATAACCTGATCATTCAGGATGTTCACGTTATCAGCTGATCTCATTCTTTGGGCACATTGCTGAACCTAAAACTGACAAACGGCAGCAACCCCAGATCTTTTTTTGGCCAGGCAGTGTATTCAGCTGTATTATTAATGCAGTTGAACAGAGAACATGCGTTGTCTTTATTTAATTACTCCTAAACTAATTGGGACTGGAGTCTGCTTGGTTCACGCAAGACAAAGTGTGTTTGAGAGGAGCGGGGTTTAGGAGCAGCATCTCGTCAGGCGCCCGACAGGTACAGTAAACCAAAGGCACTCGGAGGTCAGGGGTTGGACTGTATGTGTTCAGCGAGCCTACAGCTGCAGAACCACTTCATCTGACAAGACGAGAATCAGCCTCATATTCAAAATGTAATTACATTTTCTTGAAAACCCTTTATTTCAAGGGGCTAATCAATTTAAAATATTGCATGCTGGGTGTTAACCCGATCTCATGCATAACGGCCAACAAAGGGGCCGTCATATTCATTCAGAAGGATGAGGAAGAAGAGTAACAGAAATCGGTGCTAATGTTGCCATCAATCCTAGATACGAGAGATGCACTTTTGCAATGTCACACTGCTTTTGTGGCCTTAATTATGAGATACAAAGGGGAAATAAATCATCATGCAAACTAAAACACTGTCCCTGCAGTGACCCGCTGACCTCCCACTTTATAATGGTAGGTCTTTTAATTATTGTCAATGTGCCACTTATTTCCGCCTCGCGATTGGAAACGAGTGACCCCTGGCTTATCGACTGCGCGGCATACACAAATAAAGCAAACATTAAGTCACGCTTTCCGATGCGTGCCGAGCGCATTACACTGAAGAGGATGAGGCCTGATGGAAATGAAATGCCAATGATGGAGCACCTGCCTCTTTAGTCTAATGAGAGCCACGCTCAGCTGAACCTTTATATTGCTCACAAGATAAAGACAGAGCGCTATAGGATGAAGCTTTTCAGATTTCTTGATAAACCCACTTACCTTGGTTCTGTTTGCTTTTTTTAACCAATATTACCTTCTATTTTCTATATAGGACCAACAAACGCATAACATCATAAAAATACATTGTGATACAAATACATCAAACATATATTATCAGCAATCGACTCAAAATTGAATGGTCACAATTTGTAAATCGCAAAAGCTGCAATTATTAGGGCTGCAAGGTTAATCGATATCGAATCGACATCGCAATTTTAAAAAGTGCAATAACATAACCTCAAAGGCTGACGTTTTTTCTTCCTTTTTTCTTCCTTGCGTCTCCAGCGTTTCATGAATAAATGAGTACTACTGCAATGTATAATAGCAGTTTTAGAGTTTTTAGCCCTACATAGAGCACAGGATACAAGTAACACAGACACTGTAGCCATCTGTTTAATCCAAACTGTTTTGTTTACCCAAAGCCAATGTTTTTGTGCGCTCTGATAACAACAACCTCCCTAAACATTTATGTCCTTCCATGAAATTACAATTAGGTATTTTTTCCCCCATAATTTCTTGATATTTTTAATAACTTTCTCTTCATTTTGTATTGAGCATACTCCTATTCCACGTCTCTTATATCACATACCTCCCCATGCCTACTGTCCACTTTGCCTCAGCTGTTTACTTTCACCTTGGCAACTCATTTTTAGTGAGTGCACCTGCATCAGGGGCACAGATGCTTTCACCTCACTGAAGCTCTTTGAGTTAATGTGCAACTCTTTGAAAGCTCTGGCAAACATTTTTTTATAACAGACCAACTGCACTAAAACCACAACTGGACAAGTCAAATATAAGTACAACTGCATTCCATGGATCTTGTACTTTAACACACAGCTTACGTAAAAGGATTTCTTTCAGTTGTTATTGGCTGTTGCTGTAGTTTTATGAGACAACATAATCACCATCAATTTGTCTAACTGCGCCATGAACAATCAAGACAGAATAAATAATACAACTGGATGAAAAAAAACACATATGTAATATCTCTCAAAACTATTCACAATGAACTTGACTGAAGATTGCACGATTGCAGGGTTTTCTGACATTTGTCGTGAGTCCAGAGGTTGTACCACTGCAGCACTGCAGAAGCTGACTGAAAGCAGCGCATAAACGGTAAAATACAGCTATTTGCCCAGCATTTTGCATACGGCAAAATCAAGGTGTAAATGAGGCGTACGGAAAAAATCACGCCCTGTTTTGTATTTATCAATCTCGACATGGGTGTATGCTGTGCTCAAATCCTATATACACCATTTCTACTGAACATCAAACCATGCCGGGAAACTGGTTTGAACAACATGAAATGTGTCACCATAGTACATATAATTATCATTGGTGTCAAGGCGGGTTAAAAACTACGGATCAGCCCACTCCGGAGGCAGAACATGGGCAGCTGCGGTAGGCAGCGGTGGCACAGAGATGTTCACGGTGCATGTGCACATTTATGACTCACCTGGTTCTGAGCGAGGTCTATGTCCTGGTTGGAGATGCGGCGCGTTTTCTAAAGACCTGAGTAGCCCGAGGGTCAGACAAAACCCTAGCACAGTTTTCTCCAGTTCGGGGTCACCAAGTCCCACCTTGCACTTTGTACATATGGCTCTCCTCTCACTAGGGGAATAAAAGCACGTCCCGTTTCAGGTCTTGGTCTGGGCTGCCAGCTCTTCCAAGGAAAGTTCTGTTCAGGTAGCGAGACGCGTGCATCTCCGCTCCAGCCGTGTCCACGGGGCTGGCTGCTCCTGTCCACAGGCCGTGGAGCTGACCACCCCCAGCTCCTGACCTGCACACAGGCCACGGAGCTGCCACTGACCAGCCCCGCCTCCTGCACACACACAGGTGCTGGTCCAGACTGGAGTCTATAGTTTGGGATCTCTGGTCCGACTGCAGCTTTACTGCTTTAGCCTATATTCACGCTTTTTATGTGCTTTAAACATATTTTCTGGCCATTTTTTTTATTGGTGGCAAACTTTTAGTAGCCTATTATTTCATAAAGAACATTTTTAATAGTCAAAGTATTATATAGCAAATGCAATCTTGAAAATAGCCTAAAGTTAATGTGGGTTAGTTAGTCAAAATTTCATAACATTTTATAATCTTCCTGAAAAGCCTAATGAGATGTTTACTGTTTAATACAATTATTCATTGTTTCCTGGTTAGAGAAACGTTCATTGTTGGCGTGTATGCCGCAAAATCCGCGGGCAAGGCCTCCTGATACATGAATATTGAGGGAATATTCAAACAACGCTGGTTTTCACCCACTGCATTTATCATGAGCTGCTCGTGCGTACTGCAAGATCGAAGCGGTACGCACAGCAGGTTCATAAATGCCACGTGGACTCTTGTGTATAATCAAAAAACACCCGAAATATACACCATTCTGTGTGCAACATTGATAAATGAGGGCCAGTGTGAGCACCTCATATGAGATTCAATCACACAAATTGCCACTTAATTTGCATAGTGTAAGCCCAGCCCTGCCCTGTTGTTTACGCTTAGCTGGTATTGACTCATTAACAAAACGTTATTCCTGAGCTGGGGTGTAACTCAGTTGTTGGGTCATAACTAAAGATGTAATTGCTAACTGTAAAATAAAGATAAAGAAGATAGGTAAGATAATGTAAAATAATGTATGTTTCCCCCACATTGGGTATATACATTGTTACAACAGTAAAATACAAAAGAACAGGATGAAGAAGACAACTATTCTCACAAAGATCTATAAATAAGAAACTAAAAATGTAGGAGCACTGGATATTATGATTCAGGCTAAATTAGATGCTCTCATATGCCTCAAAACACCAAGCAGCACATGAAAATACACTATATGCCTTAATCCCAGAGAGTGATTGTTTACTACAACAGAAAGTAATGATTTGTTTCTTTACGGAGCCTTTGTGTGCTGAAAAAACAACGGAGCACTGAGCAACTGAAATGAATAAATAAGGTGCCAACTCAAACTTTAAATTAGCTTTTTTTCCCCTGTAAAGTAATTCACTATAAAAATAAGTAAAATCATCCTCAGCACCAACACTGTCAAAACAAGCAAGTATGTTCATGTTTCATCATTTATAAGCTTCGGCTGACCCAGCAACTGCACTGGTTTTGTGCCGTTTCCAATTCCATCTTCTATGCCCCCCCCCATTCACTGGCTGGATGAGGGCCAGGCATATCTGCTCAATAAATATAGCGTCACCCCAGCTCCCCTCAGCGGGTGGCGCAGTCTATTGTTGCTGCCCGCTCCGTACCCTCGGTGTGGTAAGTCATTACACAAAGCATACACAGCGCTACTGCGGCCTATTACCTACTGCAGGATTTGTACAGGTCTTGTAATCGTCCAGCTAGGCTCTTAGTTTCCCAGTCGCGTTGCTGTAGGCGCTGCACGAATTAACAGGCCACATTTGTCTCAACAGCAATTCACTTACGTGTGTTATCAGCAACTTAGCTCAGCACTTTTCTTCTGTTTATGTGCTTTTTGTGTCTAATTTGTTCTGTGCAGCTGTAGAAAACTAAGCTGGTGTGAGTGGGGTTTTGTAATACTAATACAGTACTTGACCATTATCAATATTTAATTTGCAACTTTGCTATAAAAATTACAAAAAAATATATAAAAAAGGATACTGCAATGTATATTGTTATATGTGAGCACAATATCTACATATCAACAAACAAACATATTCCGCATTCATGTGGACCACGGGAACGGGGGGGGGGGGGGGGGCCCAGTTGGAAAATGCTCATAAACGCTCACACAACTGGGGAAAACAACTGGGGAACTGGGTCAAAACAAACTCCCCGATTTCTGCTCCTGATGATTACCTGCGGAAATCAGCTGATTTGTTAATTTATCGTTAAATGTGAGCTTTTTAGTTACACTGATACTTTCACAGGTTGACTGCGAGCCTTTGTTGTCCATCCATCCATCTTCTTCCGCTTATTCGTTGCCGGGTCGCGGGGGCAGCAGTCCAAGCTGCCCGGATCACATTGCACCAGTCCCTTATGGCTCCTCCTGCAGGTGGCCTCACGGCGGGCCACGTAACCGGCCTTGATGGTTTCATCATAAGGAGCTTCTGACCTGTCACCTAGGACCTGTTTGCCCTGGGAGCATAATGCCCCAGACAACAGAGCTCCTAGGATCATTCAGGTGCTCAAACCCCTCCACCACGATAAGGTGGCAGTTATAGAAGGGGCCTTTGTTGTCCTTGGAGTAATATATAAGAGAGAAATGCCCGAAATTCATGCTAGCAAAAAGAAAATGTATGTGATATTTTATGAAACAAACAAACAAAAGTTTGACGTTAACGCCAAATTGAATGAAAATTAAATAGTTAGTTCTGTTAAATGCTAATTAGTGATGAAAGACAGCTTTTGTCTGATGAAATCAAAATCCCCACTTTCCGACATAGAAAGCACATGAACACAAACCAACTGGGAACAATGGACTTCCATCTGGGGAAAGCGAGTTCCCCAGTTCACATGAAGGCGGCATTAACTACTATTTTCACCAAAACGTTTTGTGATGATTTAAAAATTTAACTTACACAACGTAAACATTTACAAAAATTCTGTGCTGTCCTAATACATGCGTTTCAGTCATGTGACTTTTGGGTTCCCTCAAAGCCTTTGATTGGTTAGAGCATAGAGATATAGAATGTTTTGATTTGAATTGCTTGTAGCAACCCATTGTTGGGGACATGTGTTCCGTGAGCCGATGACGTCAGCTGAAATGCAATGCAACCCAAAAGTCACATGACTGAAATGCATGTATAAGTCCATAAATCATAGAATCCAAATAGCTTCAATAGAGTCAAGACAAAACCAGTGTTTGTTTGTTTTTGTTCTTTTTTTACCTCGTAGGTTTACCATGCATCACTCTGGCTCTTTGTGTGTTGTCTGTGTGCTTTGGTGCCAGTATCTGTCAGTTCATTACTGTCATCTTTCCTAAAGCCCTTCTCTAGACGCTGGTAGGATCATGTGTGTTGTGAGTCACGGGCACAGGCTCCAAAAGCCAGATTTGACTTGTGTTACGAGACACAAGTGCGCGGCTGGATGGATCCGCCAAACACTGCTCTCTCTCTGCCACAGCTGGTGTGTTGGAACATGCATCAATGTACACAGGTGCACGTTTTGTTGTGTCACAGACTCTAGCGCTAATCTGCGTTCTGGTGCATGCTGCAGCAGAAGCCTTGTGTGCATCCATCCATGTGTGCAGAGAAGAGCCGCTCACGCCTCCACTGTGCAGCTTCACTGGCTGTTTCTGCAACCAACTGTCAGCCCGAGACCAGCGAAGGGGGAGGGGAGTAGAGGAGGTGTGAAATCACAACCAGCGCTTATAGCAACGTGAAAAGCCATACATCAGAGGTGTTTATGCATATGAAATCACACATAAGAGGTTAATCGTTCCGTGAAGGGTTTAAGCTGGGCTGCTCTTCACCTATAGACACAAGTTGTTCAGTGGCCCGAAAGAAACACCAATCAGCACTCATCAAATGGAGTATTTTATTTAGTTATTTATTTATTTATTTTATCCTTCAGTTTGCGGTACTTGCATTTGATTGAAATCTATTCTGTTTTGTGCCAGGTGTGCAGTTAAGAGGGATTTGGTCAAAATTACATTGGGTTGAATATCTAGCATGTAAAGACCCAGACTCACTGCTGTGCGAGCGATTGCGTCTGGTCACCATCATCATGCATCAACTACATTTTTGGGGCGGAGCAAACTCAAGCAAACAAGAAGCGAACCAATCAGCGAAGGGTGGACATGTGCTGTTGTTGTGGTGCTATTAGCAGCTACACGTTCATATTTGAACAGGGTTATAAGTCATGAAGTTCACCTACTGTCCATGTGTCTGTCCAAATCTGATTGCACGGTCCCGTTCTAAAGCAGAACTCAGGATTCTTGGAGTGATCTTTGGTTAAGAACAGCTACTTACCATTGCTAAGCTTTGGTCTATGGTGTCTAAAAAAGAGCTTGAAATGATCATTCATGCCTTTAAAAAGCACCTAAAAATGTATTTGTTTAGAAGAGCACTCTGCCTTGCCTGTGATTTTACAGTGTTGTATTTCTAGATTCTGTTTGTTGTTTTAATATGTTTTACTACTGTGAAGCACTTTGTGACATTGTGTCTGTGAAAAGCACTATAGAAATAAAGTTTACTTAAGCCTAGGTCACAACCGGTCGTACGGCCTCCTGCGGCCTGTCTACTGGGGCAAATAACGCAAGAAACGCAGGGACAGCGCACGGCTGAAATCCAAGCCGCAGACCACCTGCAGACTGGCCGCAGAAGTTCTTTGTCATGTCAAACAAACTCCACGGGCGCTCACGTTTTTGTCAGGTTGCAAGACAAACTCACGCGCGTTGTACGTCTCCGTGCGTCGTCTGTAGAGACAGCGCATGTCATTCGTACGTGTCGGAAGACACTTTTTCGTACTTAGCACTTGCGGACTTCCCATATGTGTCTTACGCCGCACGCGCACCATCAGTGCAGCCACCTCACTGTTTAGATATCAGTGCAGCCACCTCACTGTTTAATGAGTCTCCTCCAAACATGTGCGTTAAGTCCATCTTGAGTTGCCCTTACGGCGAGAGTGCATCAGTCACACGAAAATTCCAATATATTGAAAGATTGAAAGAGAGAAAAGCAGAGTGCGCTCCATGCGCGCAAGTGCTATTTCTACGCTTTTACGCACAGAGAAGGCTGTTTTTTCATCTTCCCGTTCTTCTCGGCTGATGGGTGTGTGTATTTTATGCATCCACGGCTTGGCGGTTCCAATTCTCCGCGGGCAGTCTGCTAATCAGGCCCGGGAACTATAGGCCTCATACCTCACCTGCTCAGCGCAGCTGGGTTTTAATTTACACCATTGCGCCCCTTTTTTCATGTTTCCTTTA
>OMNZ01108217.1:14206-40321 GCA_900303255.1 Lesueurigobius sanzi
TGAGAAGTTAAAACCCCTTCTGGTTTAGCGCAAGTTGCAGGGCACAGGAGACATGCAGCGTGTCAGTGAGCAGCCGGGGTGAGAAGCAGACACTGCAAAAGGCAGGTGCTGAAAAAACATGAGCGATGTGTAGTAAAAAGTATAATCAAGAGCCTACATTTAATTAGTAGGCTATATTACTCATTCTGCTGACCGTGGAGATGCATCAGGCCCAGATCATGTGTGTGGCCCATGTTAAAAAAAAAGGCCTTACAGGGAATCGATCCCACTCTCTCAAACTTATAAGGTAAGCGGCAAAAGCTCTGCAACCTAATGGGCCAGTCAAAGTGATAAAACTGAAATTGGGCTGAAATAATGTCCCAGCACGCCCCTGGTGGTGCACAACCTTGCGTGAACGACTATGTTTACCCGCGCGGGCATGTGGAAGAGGTGTGACGTCACACGCCAACTTGGCTGCTGTTTCCAGAGTTGCGTTGTTGTGGAGTTTACTTTCGTGGATTATAACCTGCTTGGATTAAATTGATGTCCATCGTTTGGTGATTCCTGCTTCACGGAGCTGCTGGCACGATCTGGTCCGACATCCTGTGGCGCTGGAGGGCATAGGCGCAGTGCTAACCCAGGCCTGCGGTGGGAGAGACTGACGGGGTCTGGACTACGTACTTGATGAACTGAACTGAACATTTATATTTGATTATTGGTCACACCTTTAGCGCGTTGTTTTGGGTTTCATCCCATGAATGAGGAAAATAAGAAAGTAAAAGGCTATTTAAACGCAGAACCTACATTATTGGTTTGTTAGTTATTTCATCCCTGCTGGTATACAGTTCCGCCCGCTAACCCGCTAAAAGTGTGTTGTGGCTTTGTCGCCTTGGAAAAGTGAATTGTCACATAATGTCCTCTGCAAAAACAGAATCTCCCTGTGTCCTTACGGGTTTAGATCAGTCTCTGTCTGTGGTACACACATATTAATCCAAATTTGAGTTTTTTTTGACTAGTTAAGATTTTGTCACTCATTTGACCTAGATTATTTTCTTTTTTCTGGGGTGTTTCTGACTTGTAACAATATAATATTTCTTATTTCAAGTACATTTATTTACAGGGTAAGAGCATATATATGTAAATAAATAAATAATCTAGATGAGAGTAGTAAATATGTTTTATCTTGTCAAAACTTATCAAAACAAGATTCATTTTCTGAAATCAAGTCATTTAATCCCATGTTTGATTTGTAGCTTTTCAAATATTAAGTTCAAGACTGGAAAGTTTGGACTCTGTAGGTGTCGTCGCCACAATGTGAAAAAAAAATGCATTTTGAGGAAATTCCCATATATTTCTACTAATCGGTGCAACAATTACACTCGTTATTGTAAAGATTAGATCATTTATTTGTTTCCAGGTAAAACTTTATATGTTAAGAGAGAAAACTGGCCCAAAACCTGATTTTTTTTTCAAGTTTTGCCTGCAGTGTCTCCCCTTAACCACAAGTTAATCTGACTTTCTTTGTTTTGTTTATTGTTTCAATCTACTACTATTGTCCTGACGGTTTTCTTCACCATTATTAATAGTATATGACAGAAGTATCCATATTCTCAGAAAACATTTTGGTATTGCATTGTGCTGCAAAATAGCTCAAAATATCAGGAAATCCATACATTGCCACACCCCAGGTTGTTTTAAATGATTAAGTTTACATCATTATTATGTTTTATGTCTGTTTTGTTCCCAGGTTGTCGTTCTACTCGGGCCACTCTTCGTTCGGGATGTACTGCATGCTCTTTCTGTCGGTGAGTGAGAGACTTGTGTTTAACAAAGACCAGGCGCCCAGTGTTTGGTTTAAAAATATCATTGTTGTAAAAATACACACAGCACAATGACCGGAAGATGACGGATTTAACTTTGCATTCGCTTTCACCAAAAAGTAGCTGCGGGCTGTTTAGGCTACAGAGACGCCGCTTCACATATGGCTATTGCTTTGTTTGAGATTTAATTTGGAAAATGAATAGTGAAATGTTCTTTTGTGGGTTTTCAGTAAGTCGGTTAGTTAAAAGAAGCATAGAAATCATAGAAACGGCTTTAGCTATCTGAGACTGTTTCACCATATACAGTACGTACGCTGAGCTAGCATAAATTCCTGGACTCCGCGTAATCAAAATTGATAGTGAAGCTATGGCATGTCTGTTTAATGACATTTATATAATATCTGTGATTTCTCTATCATTAACATATTACTGTATCAGAGGATGTTTAGTGGTAATTGGACTCGTATCCGCCCCTCAAAAAAGCAGAAAACTGAACTGAAATGACTTAGCATTTAGCACAGATGCCACTTTGTCAATGTCAATGTCATCTTTATTTCTATAGCACATTTAAAACAACAACTATTGCCCAAAGTGCTGTACAACAGGCATTAAAAGGGACAATGGAACAAACAATACAGTAAAAATAACATAACATATTAATAATAACAATGTCAAAGGAGCTGCTGAGTTTGTGTTGAAGACCAGTGCAAAGAAATATGCTTTTAAAGAAGACTTAAAAATGTGAAGGGACTGAGCCATTCTAACATTTACCGGAAGGCTATTCCAGAGTCTTGGAGCCGCTATGGCAAATGCCCGGTCTCCTCTGGTCTACAGCCATGCCCTTGGCACATCTAAAATCATTTGACTGGACGATCTCAATGTTCGACCTGGAACATGGATCGACAAAAGCTCCGAGAGATAAGCCAGCTGACTGGAAGCCAGTGCAGGGAGGCCAACACAGGAGTAATGTGCTCACGTTTCCTGGTTACATTTTACATGCTATTTTAATCTTACGTAAAATTTCAAAAGGTCTGTTCATTCAGTAATGATTTCTAACTAGGCTTTGACATCACACAAATGTGGTCAATGGATTTAGCCTGGCAGAAGACAGATTGATATGTGTATAAATAAATTGAGTTCTACACGTTATCAATCTGGAAAGACTCCCGTGCAAACTGTCTGTGAAAAGGAGGGACAATCTGTACAATACTTTGAGCTGATTGTGTCCCAGTTAGTACATGCCTGCCTAAATGCGGTTTTAGCCAATCATAACAGTAAGTCTTCGATGTATCACCCACAGCAGGAAATCTAGTCGGGAGGGAAAACACAAACATCTTTTCCACCTACAAACGCACAAATGGCCTCCCCGTGCTCTTTTTTTAAAAGAGAAATGGTGGGTATTTCAGCTAAAATAGAGTCAATTCCAGCATCTACGAAGTCCTCCGAGGTAGCCATGTTTGTTTTTGCCTGGGGCTGACTGTCGTTATACCTACATATCCCGCCCCAAGCTACACAGCAGCATGTCATTGGTCCGAACCACTGGTTGTGACGAGACGCACCTATCAGCTGCCGTCTTTCAAGATGGATTTGTTGCCAGACTGAAAATTCTGATCTCACAACAATTCATGTTGTAGTGCAAGGACTACAATGGTTACAATGGATTGACAACAGCTGAAAACATCCAAATAGTTCATAAATTGCAATGTTTGATGGCTAATGCTAACGGCTATAGGGAAAATACATTGAACAAGCTAAGAACTTTAGAAAAATACACCGGAGTAGCCCTCCAATGCTAACTGTTAGCATTGGAGGGCATTTCTCCTAATTATTTATATGAAACGAGTTAAAGTTATGAATTGTAACTTATTATACATATTGTGAAATTAAATGAAGAATTTAAAGTATGCACGCAATAAAAAGTATATTAATGATTATATGGAGGAAGATGTAAACGTTTATCAACATTTTTCTTGTATTCTCCCAGTTGTACGTGCAGGCTCGGATGCAGGGGAAGTGGACGCGGCTGGTTCGACCCACGATTCAGTTCTTCTTGGTGATGTTTGCGGTTTACGTGGCCTACACCCGAGTGTCCGACTACAAACACCACTGGAGCGACGTGCTGGTGGGACTCCTGCAGGGGGCGCTCATCGCCGTTCTCACTGTAAGATGTTCACTTAAAAGCATTATTTGTACCAAACTAAATAAGTTCGAAGTGACAAAAGGAAAGAAATGTGCTCCTATACAGTCAATTTCTATTCTTCAGTGCTATGCTTCACAATATTAGGGTGAATGTTATTTCAGTAGTTTACTTATTATTCAACTTTAATTTAAATATAAATAAATTCAAATTTCCTTAAATTAATATAAATGGCGTCCAATGCTAACATAGACAGTTAACAAGATGGCTACTCCGGTATAGGCTACTTTTCAGCATTCGTTAGCCCGCTCATTATATTTTCCCTATCGCTGTTAGCATTAGCCATCAAACATTGCAATTTATGAACTATCTGGATGTTTTCAGCCGCTTAAAATCCATCAACCACATTTGTGTCAACAGACCTTTCGAAATTTTACTTAAGATTAGAAATAGTGTGTAAAAGTGGCATCTGAGCTAAATGCTAAGTCATTTCAGTTCAGGTTTCTGCTTTTGTGAAGGTCGTATATGTTTCCAATGCAAGAAGCTAGCATTATAGCTAAGGGAGTTTCTATGATTTCTATGGTTGCGTTCACCTTATACAGTAGGATCCCATTTCCCTTGGAGCAGGTGCCAATACAACTCTACATGAGATAAACAGTTTTTGAAAGAAATTTCCAATAATAAAATTAACAAATGTTGTACTTGATCTCTATTTGATACTGATTGGATCCTCAAACCTGCCATATTATTCTTATGGCTGAAAGTCCTTTCTACTGGCCAACATCATGCACATGTTTTTAAATATTATCATTTCCCGTAGTTACTGAATCACTTGAATGCAAGCTGTTTGATGCGTAAAGATGAAGAAGCAAAAATGACAGACGTCCTTATGCAGTAATTGCTATCAGATACCAGTTTGTGGTGTGGCTTTGTGCCATCTTAACAAAAGGCATCAGTCTAACCTGACAACTTAATTACAGTATATGATACTGGAATACAATGAGTAGCATGTATGTTTCATTAAACGTGAATAAACAAATTAGTTTGTTATAAAACTTGCATGTACATGTGTTCTTCAGGTGTTTGTTCGGGTTTTCTCTTTTGAATGTTTTTTGACTTTTTGCATGAACGTTTTGCACAGGATCTCATTTTTGAAAAAGAGATCTCCTTCTGTCTGGCATTTCTAGCTTATTTTCATTCATTGTGGCATAGGGCTGGGTGATATGATGATAAAAATAATATTGTGATCTGATCTCCATGACAATCTGCTTTTTGGTCACACTTTCTCACTATTTCATTACTTCTGTCCGGATTAAACCGGGACTAAACCAGGGGAAAAACTAGGTCTAAACCAGGTCTAAAATCTGACAATATCACAGATTGAATCTGGATTAAACTAGGACTAAACCAAGAAGTAAACCGGACTAAAGCAGAGACTGAAATCAAGGTCTAAACCAGGACTAAACTAAAGGACTCATTCAGAAATAAACCGAGAGCAAACTGGGTCTGAATAAGGTCTAAAACTGGGCAATATCCCAGACTGAATCGGGGTTAAACCAGGACTAAACCATGAGGGAAGCATGTCAAAACTATGTAAAGACTGAAACTCGAAATTAAATACGTCTTAACCAAGACTTAACCATTACCACACCAGGTCTAAACCCAAGAAGAAGCAGATGGCTTTAGTGACCTTTTAAAGACAATACACTGTACACATGA
Source organism: Lesueurigobius sanzi (assembly GCA_900303255.1). NCBI lineage: Eukaryota > Metazoa > Chordata > Actinopteri > Gobiiformes > Gobiidae > Lesueurigobius > Lesueurigobius sanzi. The sequence goes on from OMNZ01108217.1 coordinate 19,862, forward strand.
ATTGTGAGAAAATCGAAATCGGGATTTAAACTAAAGAAAATTGTGATAAGATTTTTTGCCCTATTGTGGCATAAAGTTATATTTACTGGATATAATTTGCAATGCATTCGGGTTAAAACATTTGCCAAACCTTTTAATAAGTGCTGCTCATAATAACAAATGAATTAAGGAAAACTTTTACTCGAGTAAGTGCTCAGTTGCAAGTATTCAAGTACAAGTATAAAGCCATGAGAGATAGAACTCCTAAAAGGACAATTTCTTCTAAAACTTTATGTGACTGAAGCTTTTATCACTTCTTCCCATATAATTCAATAAGGTGCAGTTCCACAGACCTCCAGCAGACAGCGCTATTCTCTATCATAGTAAAGTTTGTATCAAGCAAGGTGTGGAGGTCTCAAAATCCACCATCTCTAAATATAACTCTAAATACAATCCACTATTCCACCTCGGTTTTCCCGTATTCCTCATGGCGCTTCTCCTTTTCTTCTTCAGGTGTGTCACGTGTCGGACTTCTTCAAACAGCGCCCCCCTCCGTGCACCGCGGCCGAAACACCGGAAGACGAACACTTGGAGCGCAAACCCAGCCCTCAGCCGCCGGACTCTCAACACAGCAACCATTACAGCTACTCCGGCCCAGTATGAGCCTCGACAACACGGCCGCACGCACACCACAGAGCGAACAGAGGTCCAGACCACAAGTATTCTTTATCTCTCACATGAACTCTTTGCAAGGATGTAAACTCGGACTAAAGCATCACTATTTTACAACCGAAATGCGACTAAACCCGGTGTCATTGAGGTCTGGGAATAACTTTGTTTGGACTAAATGGAGTCTGGAATGGGGCCAAAATCGTGACCAGGACACAACCGAGACTAGGATGACTAAACGAGACCCAAACTAGCAACTGAACCAGAACTGTGCGTCATATACGGAATGACACCAGGCCTTTGTTAGGACTAAAGCAGGACTAACCCCTCACCAGACTCACCACACACATGGACTATATGTTTAAACAAGTATTTCCCAACCTCCGATACGTTTGAGGACTTAGACACCTTTCTCCAATCAAACTAAATGTTGTATTTTGTATTAATGATTATAGTAAGTATAAAAGTAATGTAATGTGTTCATGTAAAGGTGTGTTATGTATCTTTTTAAGTGAAAAAACTTGATATTAATGTGTATTTTACCTTTTAGTGGCCTCTTTGCTGTATGAATATATCATGGCACATTTACTTTCCATCACCGCGGCCTCTATGGCACTCCAGGATCAACTGTGTCTTCAGAAACCCTAAAACAATTGATCCTGGAGCGTCATAGAGGCCAACAGGGGCAGCACGATATTGAAAAAAAGTTACGATATGCGATACAGGCATGCAGTATCGCGATAAGATAAGATAAGATAAGATAGTTTTTTATTGATCTCACAATGGAGAAATTTACTTGTCACAACAGCTCTTAGGACAGTATCACACAGGGGGGTGCACAAAGTCAGGAAAAGTGTCATCAAAGAAGCAAAAACAACAGGTAATAGTAATAATAGTAACAATAAAATAAAATAGAATAAAGATAGTCTCTTAGCGTCTCTCTGTAAATAAACTGTACAAACATCTCTTAAGCACTAAATAGATTAAATTAAATAAAATAAAAACGATATTATTGCGATACTTAGCGGGGGAGGCGGGTGTTGTAGGTGACCTTGAGCATATGCAGGAAATGGAGTTTACGGATGGCTAAGGCCAGGCTAGCGATTGGGTAAAATAAGATCCAATCGTTTCAAACTTTAGAGCTTTAAGAGCTTTATTTATATAGCGGCTTTCACAGACATAGTCACAAAGTGCTTTACATGAGATGATTTTTGCAATCACTCCAGTGGTAACCAGCTGCCACTTGAGGCAGACTGACAGAGGTGTGGCTAACGGACCCTCCGATTAGCATCATTCACTCACCCAGACATCATTCATTCTGGCCTATTGTACATGTTTTTAAAAGGAGTTCACCCCACCCATGATAACGGAGCTCTATTGTGAAGATCCAGACCCTCTGTACGAAATGAGTACGAGGGTGTGGTAAGGCTAAATCAGAACCAAACCAAGGCCAAAAAAACAAACTAAATTAGAAAAGTTATTATAAAAACTGAACTTATGGATATTGCATCACCTAACATTGCGATACAATATTTTTGAGATATATTGTGCAGCCCCAGAGGCCACTGTGATGGAAAGTAAAGGTACCATGTTGCACCCATACAGCCACTGGGTCACTAAAAGGCCCAACACGCCACTATGAATGTTTTTCACATAAAAAGTTACACAGTGCACCTTTAAGGCAGAAAACCTGCAATACATTTTTTTCTCATATTCTTGTCAGTAATATACTGCAAAAGTGTAAAATTGATATCACTCAATTAATTTTTTTCCCTATTCACCTGCAGTGTCTCGCCTTAACATTCTACCAGCCTTTGGGAAATCCAAAGTGAGGTCCCAACGCCGTATAGTTGGGAATAACTGGTCTACACTCCTCTAATTTCTAGAGAGGAATCTAGAAATTTGTAAAATTTTCTTGATATATGTAGATTTGACTTTGATCTGAGTAGTTGAGGCAGTAGTTGAGATTTTTGTTACTGTAGGTCTTGGTGTAAGTAGGTGACACCAGTAAAACTAAAGTTGAATCAATTCGATCAATAACAAGTGTCTAAATATTTTGTATGTACTAAAATAGATCTTGTCAGTAAAATACTGCTACACAAAGAAAGAATTACAAGAATACATTGAATTTTGTGAATGGCGCTTATCTGTTTTTGCAAATGAACTCTTTGTATTTCTGCACATAAATCAAGAAAAAAACATCTTATTGCACTTGAAATTAGAAAATATATCTAAATTTACTGGAAATTAGACACTTTTTCTTATTTTTCATGCAAAATTGTATATTCCATTGGCAGATTTTACTCACCTGCTCAAATAAGTTGTTTTATTCTTGTTTTAAAGGCAAAACTCTAATTCCATTGGCAGAATTAGCTCCAATTAAGGTCAAATATACTTCATTCCAGTAATTTAGACTCATAAACTTATCACTATTTGCGTTGTAGGATCCAAACCAGGTCTATTTACGGTCTGATTGATGATTAAAACTCTTGATCTACTACCAACCACTATCATGGGACATCACCCCTCTATAGTATTAATCCCTCGCTCTCGGCAGCGGGACGTCCGGAGCAGTCGGCTCAGGCGGGAGCGAGGATTTCACAACAGCTTTCACAGCTATAAAAACTCGCAGATTCCCAAGAGGCCTGTCGGGACACAAGCTGGTCCTGCGTTTGAGGGCGTGAGTGCTGCAAAAAATATGTGATTTGTACGTTAATTGTTGTATGACGTTGTGCAATTCTATATGTTTTATTATTGTTTTAACACTTCCGTCGACTGCAAAGATTAATTTGTGTTATTTCTTTAGAACTGACTGCTGGGGTGACCACTGCGAATCATGGCGAAAGTGGGACAAGTCGTGTGATGTGGTGGGACGTGGAGGGACAGACATGACAAAATTAAAACTTAGACCAACACTGGAGTGTTTCCTTTGCTATTTTCACACATACACAAAGATAAAGGTCAGGAATATTCTAACCCGGATACTTAGGATTATAGTACATTTTATGGTAGGCAAAGATTCTTCAGTCTTCATCTGTACTCTGTAGTTGAAATGTAGGACGTTTTGATCTTAGTCCAAAGATCGCCATCAGCTTAATAAAGACTTGAACATGCTCGTGGGTCTCTTAAGAGTAAACCAGAAGGAGGAGTTAACCTCTAGGTCCCTCCTCTCTTGGAACTAAAGGTAGGAAAACATCCAAGGCTGTTGACACTTCTCTATGGCCCTGCTCCGCCCAGCAGTCCAGGCTCATTAGCATGACAGTGCGATGGTTTCACTCTATGGTTGTTATTGTCAACAGCCTTATAACTTAGCCCAGGGTTAGACAATACAGAGGTAACAAGTCCTATTAAGTATGAATAGGCTAAGATGTTTTCCTACCTTTAGTTCCAAGAGAGGAGGGACTTAGAGGTTAACTCCTCCTTCTGGTTTAGAGACCCACGAGCGTGTTCAAGTCTTTAAGTCTTTATTAAGCTGATGACGATCTTTGGAGTAACATCGAAGCGTCCTACACTTCAACTACAGAGTACAGATGAAGACTGAAGAATCTTAGCCTACGATGGACAACTCCTGTACGACTGAGAACCTACACAGACAGTACATTTTATGCTAAATTACGGTTTTGCAATGCCCCAAAACAACACTTTAAATGTCTCAAATACTGTATAACAAATGGAGTCAAATTTGGGTATTCGACAAATTGGGCAAAATAATTGTGCAAAGCAGACAGAAAAAAACTGGAAATGTCATCGAAACATGCAGTTGACAGTGCTTTGGACCATACTTTTTGTATTTTGTATGAATTCATGGCATAAAACATTAAGAAATATACATTTGATACTGACCGGAAACAACTGCTTTACCACTTTAGTTATTTGCCTTTAATCACACAAAAATAGGGGCGGGAATCTCTGGGAGCCTCTCGATTCGATACGTGATACATGGCTCACGATAACGATGACATCGCGATTTACCTATACTGCGATAATCAATATATTACACATAATAACAGGCAATACATCACTATTTCTAAAAAAGAACTATATTTGTTTATGATTTGTTCTCATGTGCATTGTTGATTTGTTTCTTGAATAGTGACAGATCACATTTACATTTAAACACATAACCTGTTTCCAAAATGAAGAAATTAACCAGAGTGTTTGGTCCAAGTTCTTAACATGGTAGTGCTGCCCTCTACTGTCCTGACTGTGTTATTGACCATTACTGGCCTCTATTTACTGTGAGAGCGTTGGAGCACTGCAGCCTCATTAATACGCATGACGTCGTTAATTATTATGCATGACGTCATCAAAAGTATTGATTTTAGCATAATTAAACAGTATTGTATCGCATCGTGGCGCAAAATATCGCGATATATCGAAAAACCGATATATCATCACACCCTACTCAGAAAACTGGGAAACGCTGGTGGATCATTTGTCTTTGTCGAAATGTAAATCTAACTTTATTTTTAAAAAGTGGGACATTATCTAAATGGGTGGGACGGGGGCTGTGCAGTGCGACCGAAAGAGGGACAGGTGGTCACCCTAATGACTGCTATTATTTAATCTACACTGGATCAATAATATCAAATTTCTTGCCAGAAATAATGCATGTGTATAGACTGCTTTTGCTATGCTTGTCACCATAGAAGCATATTATGTGTCTACTGTATTCAAAACAATTGTGTAGCTTTTAAAGAATGTACCAATATCTGTGAAGTTACCTTTTCCAATACATTTTTATTTTGTGACTTCTTGTTGTCGTATTTTTGTGAACTCTGTGTGCTTTTATTTCGTCAACTAAACTTTCATCAGGATTTTAGTCAAAGTACTATTTTTGGTGAATAAAATTATCATTTAAATTCACCGCCAAAGGAACAGGCCTGTGCTTTGAAACTAAAAGGGGCTATTGTTTGACCGTGAAGTGACACTATCTTCAAAAGACTAACCTAAATGAAAATATGTTTTCAGAATTTCAAATTTTCTTGATTGTAAAAAGAGACAGACCTTTTTATACATAGAATTGCCTTGAATGAACTTGTATATCAGCACAGCAGCAGGCCAGGCTACACAGTTAAGAATAAGTGAATGAAATATAGCTTCTTTTTATTAATTGTGTCACAAAATTTCATCCTAATACGCAATTTTGCCATCAGCAATCAGAGTTTTAAGATCTTGTCTGTATGGTAAATAAGAATGATGTCCTTCTAATTTGTTATTGAACAGTGATTAGTGATTAGAAACTAGAAACAAAGTGCTCTGGAAGTCAGTACCACAAAAAGTAGCTTTTTTGGGGGAAGGAGCTCGGAGACAGAAATTCAAGACAAGAAAAACAAGGAACCAAGGCCCACAACATTAATTATCTCTGTACATTTCCTAAAGAGCCTTTATTTTACTGGGCTAATGCATGAAAAAATCATTAAACACGTCGTCTCTTCCACTCGTAGCGGCTCCAACAAGCCTTTCTCAAGAAGTGAGGTTCTTGAGAAAGGCTTGTTGGAGCCTGGAGTTTCCGGAGTATTAATTTTGTGCCTGTACATCATCATGAAAAAAAATCAATATGAAAAGGTGTCAGTCTTTTGAACGGCTCTTTGATACATGTATAAACCCAAAGACCGGGCTCCCAGTAAAGAGCCATACAGTAAATCCCATCACTACTTCCTATTCAGATGTAATGAAGTAGTGTCTCAGTTTTTCTTATTTTCAATTCAAGATGATTTACAAAGAACTTAAAATACTTCTTCACATAATTTACACTGACTGAACAGATATATTGCCTACCCTGTGAGTGAAGATACAAAGATAGTATGCACTGGCAGGCTGGCTAGAGTTAGTGCTGAATCTCAACTCTTTGGACTGAATGCTGAACGCTCTCCCACTGAGCCACTGCTGCTTTGAGGCAAAAACATGGATTTAATATCACACACTGAGCAGTCTGAAAGACATTTTGTTGCATATACAGTATGATCCTGACTGAGCAAAAATAACTAAATGCTATTGGCCTACGTGTATTCAAGAGCTAGCTATTAAGACAAGACACTGCAGAAGAATAGAAAAATAATTATAATTGAGTAATATCAACTTTTGCTGTATATTCATGACATACAGTTAACCCAAAATCCAATTTTGCCTTAGGATTCATAACTCAATAAATCCGGATAGGAATTAAATATTGAAAAATCCCTCTGAGCAATCCCTCAAAATGTTGTTAAGTCCAAAACTAGAAAGTTTGGAGTCTGTAGGTGCTATTAAAGTGGAGTTGTTGTCGCCCCAATTTGAGAAAAATGCATTTTTGAACATGGTCATTGAAGTTACAATTTCTCATATAGTTCTATGGAGAAATGTTGAATTACTAGTGCAATAAATACTCTCCTTATTGTAAATATTAGATAATTTAGTTGTGTTCTGGTGTACGTTTATGTACACCAGAGTAAACTAGCCCAAAACCTGAAAATGAAAAAAAAAAAGAACGAGGTCATCCTCTTATGGGAAACGCAAACCAATCAATTGACGCCACACAACAGACTAAACGTGTCATTGCTTTAGTGCGTCACTGTGTTTTTGTCCTTCTCGAAGTTGGTGCTGTTCTTTGGATGTTGTTGAAAGCAGGCGCAGGCTTCGTGCCTGGACCTGCCCCGGCGGTTGTGGGATTCCAGGCTGGGAGGGGGCCCTCTCAACCATGTCAGAGGTGCTCCGACTTAATGGCTGTGAAATATTTGCCAAGAAGTGGTTAAGATCGATGACAAAGAGTTTTCACACCCTTTGTCGCAGGTATTGATGGTTTATTTAAGCTGGTCAAGGATATAAGTGAACATATGAATTTAAGGCTTTAAGGCTTGATAGTTGACATTCATATGGCCTACATTTAGTTTGAGAACTGTCCTTGTGTGTAGGCAACTATTGTGCTGAGTTTACAAAGTCTCAAAGGACCATTTCTTTGAAGAAGTTAAGAAAAGTGCAAAAAAATACAGTATTTTCTGAACTATACAGTAAGTCACACTTTTTCTCATAGTTTGGCTGGTCCTGCGACTTATACTCAGGTGCGACTTATATATTAATTAATGCGTAACATCGACATGCCAGACACCTATTCAGTTCGTTGTTTATGCTTTGTGTAGCTGAATGGAGCATCACAGTCCCGCCCATCGCCAATCCCTTTGGCTGCTGCCGAAAGTGAAAATCCCCTTTAAAAATTGACTTACGGACATTAAACACAATAATAAATTATAGTTGCATCCAAAACATTGTAAACCAAAATAAATGAATTTTCTGTGTTTTCAAGTATTTGCTATTTTCTTGCTTGTAAAATATCTGCACATGGCTAGCAGTTAGCACGTAGCTGATTAGCCTCCATCGTGCTTTTAAACTCTTACAATTTAAATTTTTCGAAAAGTTTATGGACATTTTGAATGGGATTTTTACTTCCTGGCACCAGAAAGAGCCGGGATAAGGGCGCGACTATTGTGCTCCATAACCCTCAACATGTTACGTTAGCATACCGTACACCTATTCAGCCTGTTGTTCTCTATTCTATTGTTATTATTATAACTTGCCTTTCAAGATGAAATGTCTGTTCTTGGTCTCGGATTTTGTAAAATAAATTTACCCCAAAAAATGCGACTTACAGTCCAGTGCGGTTTATATGTTTTTTACTTCTTCATCTTCATTATGCATTTTTTAGCTGGTGCAACTTATAGTCTGGAAAATACGGTAACTAAAGTGCTGGACCATGCACCTATAGCAATAGTCAGGGCAGACTATACAGCTGCTTGGGGCCCCAAGACCACACTTTTACTACAGGTGTTGTGTACTTCAAAAGGACCTTAGTTGAGCTGAGGGGTGGAGGGTTTGACTGCTGTGTGTCATTTTGTTGAATATGAATTATTTATCCGAAATGACACTAACATTTTTCGGGCCCCAAGACATGATTCCACTTCATGGCCCTTCACCAGCTTCTATTGACATACTGTAGGTGCAGAGAGGACAGCTTTAAAAATGTTAGGTCAATCACATAACTAATACACTTGCGTACACAGCCAACTCCATAGTTTTATCTGTCCTGAACAAAAGCCACAGTTCCCATGTAAATAGTTTCATTTGACTAACAACTTTGTGTCTGCAGGTGTCTGGTGACGGCGCTGTCGGAGAAGATAAAGTCTTTTCCAGTGATAAAAGTATCTTTTCCTAAATGTCAAAATGCAACTAGGCTAAAATAGTGAAAGATAAGGCTTATCTGTAAACCAGAGGTGCCCAAACCAGAGGGCCAAAATGGAAAAGTATTAGCGAGGGAAGGACCACATGCAATACTGCTTTATAGAAAAGATATCTCTGTTTTGAATATTTTGCAAACTTGTTTTAAATGTTTATTAGCATTTAAGAAAGGCTTAATATTTCTGAAGCAATCAAATAGGTCTGGTTAATAACACTGCTACACAAAGAGAAAATTACAAGTATACATTGATTTTTGTCAATGGCACTTAGAAAACATATTATTTATTGCAAAACCTGTCTGCGTCATAAAAAAATAAAATAATGAATGGTTCCCAAAGATCTGACTCCCATTAAACAGCCATGAAACCCATCACGAATGGCTTACACTTGTATTGCCCTTTTCAAGCCTGATTACCAAGTCTCTCAAAGCGCTACATACAGTAAGTTGGATCCAATCTATGACAACATACTGAGACAATAACAACCTAAGAATGAAACCATCTCCACTGTCATGCTAATGAGCCTGGACAACTGGGCTGAGCAGGGCCATAGGGAAGTGTCAACAGCCTTAGAACTTAGCCCAGGGTGAGACAATAGAGAGATAACGAGCCATATTAAGTATAAATAGGCTAAGATGTTCTACTTTTAGCACCAAGAGAGGAGGGACTTAGAGGTTAGCTCCTCCTTCTGGCTTTGTGTTGAAGTCTTTATTAAGCTGATGACGATCTTTGGACCAAGATCGAAACGTCCTACACTTCAACTACAGAGCACAGATGAAGACTGAAGAATCTTTGCCTACGATGGACAACTCTTGTATGACTGAGAACCTACATACTGTAGACATTATTCATTCACTCCATACTCAGTGTTGACGGAAGCAAGGCTGCCAGCCCCTTCGACCATCACAAACCATTCACTCTCTCACTCTCATTCCTATTGTACATGTTTTTAGTGGCAGGGGAAACCGGAGGAGACACAGGAAGAACATGCAAACTCCAAACAGAAATGTTGTATTGATAGTATTAGGTCTTTCACATTGTTGTATGTTTTGTTTCTCATAATTTGTCCCTATTGAAACATAAATCACACTTTTATTTGTCATTTTTGGGTCACTATATTTTACATCTACTTGAGGAAAATTATTTGAATGCAACATATTTTGACTACCCTACCCACCTCTGATTCGAAGGCCATTCATTTCCTTTTTGAAAAAGAAAAATCAGAAACCGGGAGACGACTTTTCTCAATCACGTCTTTTATTTGTAAGGCACCAGAGAAGCTTCCTTACTGCTAAAAGGTTGATCCATTCTCAATAGAGTACACAGTTGGTCGTTTACATCTTTCTGTCCCACGTATCTGAGAAGGAGACAGTATTTTTCTGCACAAAAAAGATTTAACATATACAAACCTAAAAAATAAACATGCTAAGTGACAGAGAAAGTGGAAAAAACAGCCAAAACGGACATGGTTTTTTACAACATTGTGCCTTTGTTAAATGTTTAGGCTGCAAACACACAACACCATCCATTGTACACACACGTTAGAAAGCAGCTTTGAAACATACAAAAATGCTTTAAAAATATGTATATTGATAAATTCATATGGATACAAATTGGCCCGAGACAGCAATAAAACACCATTCGTTTCTGGCAAAAAAAGAAAAAAGAAAAAAAAAAGTTGGGGATGGGGGGGGTTAGACTACAGGGGAGGGGCCAGGGCCAAAAAGCATAAGTGCCTTTCCAAAATGATGACTATAAAAATTTGGGATGTGCTCAGAAGAAGCGGGGTCATTAGGATTACTCGCAATGAAAGGAGAAAGGGGAAGATGGGGAGGGGAGGGTTGTTTGTCAAAGCACTGCTGCCCTCTGCTGTCAGAAATATACACTGACACTTTCAGAAACTGCATCGCTAGTTATTGACAATATCCAGCTTGTGTCTTAAAAAAACGGGGAAAATGGGCCTTGTTAAACTTTTGACAAGCAATTTAAATCAAAATATGATGCCAAATTTATTCAGTTTGATCATAAAGTTGTGCTATTTTTTTTTTAACCAAAGAGTGATCATTCGAGTGCTTTTAAGGAGATTTCATTGATTAAATTGACATCATTCTGTTGTTGAATCAACAATTTACAATTTATGACACACAGACGCTTTGCTTCTGACACTGACGCTCTCTAGCTGTAGGAGGGTTTGTTGAGTTGAGAGAAGTTTTTTTTAGAATAAAAGTGGATATCGTTACAAGTTAAACCCTCTGGATCGATGTAAATGCGGCCTGCTGCCAAGTAACGGTCACAGTGCTGACGAAGTTCCTTGGATAACGAAAGAAAACTCCTGCACGACTTGGGAGCTTTTATATTTATTTATAGATGCATCGATTTGGACTCCTTTGGACTCCTTTCTAACGACAACAGAGCTTTTCAAAGAAGTCTTACAGCCATTTGGGGGTAATGCATTTAGTTTGTAGTTTATAGGGCTTGGAAACTTCCTGAATGAGAGGATGCAATTACTAAAATGTCTACAGAGGAAATCAGTGCTCATCAAGTCTTTTTACAGTCGACCAGTTTAGGTTTAAGGAGAGGGCAGGCGGGGGGTGTAGGGAAATTACAAAAAAGGTGCTTAATTTTATCAATATTTGACAATAACTTTTATCAAAGTCCTGCGTTTATAGCACTGTCTTCTAATGATAATAATTAAAATACCAGATTTTAATAGGTTTATCAAATATCCCAATATATGACATTGAGAAGGTTGGCCGTAAGAAAATAGGTTGGGTTCACGTTCAAGAAATCAGATGGAGGTCAGGGGCCAGAATACATCTATGGGAGTTGCTCAGTTTTGGAAAGAAATCTCAGATAAGACCCACAAAGGATTGGGCTTACAAACTAGCCATATTAATCTCATGGCTTGGAAGTCCTTTCAACGGATGACAATTATAGCCAATTCTCATACTATTTTCACAACTTTGGGCCCGTTTTTGTTTCATGTAGATTGGGCTCAGTAGCTATTGAGATATTTACCATACACCAGGTCTGTGATACGTTTAAAGACCAAACCAGGTGGCGAGAGCCTGATTTAGTCCGACCTCTGACATTAAAGGAACACTGCGTTAACATCTTGGATTATACTTTTACCAATACAAAACATGCTCTAGGCACAGGAAATGCTAGATTTGCAATGGGTAAACAAAGAATGGATTTGGATGAGGAACTAACCCATTTTAATCTCATATTTGGCTGCCTTTAGTCAACATCTCCACAGAGACGAGCTGGAGACGTCCCCGCTCCCAGTACAGTTACAAGTCAGGTCTTAGGAGAGGTGACAAGTTTGTTAGTTTTTCTGTATTTTTCAACAAAAACAAAATGAATGCTTGTATTTTATTCTAATTATTGGGTGAAATGTTACGCGGTGTACCTTTAAGGCGGGATGTAATGGACTTATGTAACAGATGGCTTCAATGTTGACAAACATGAGACACATGACTGGCTGCAGAAACCATATGCTTCCTATATCACATATCAGTTATTTATATATGAGATATCAGTTGTTTACATTGGATACGCTTGAATAATGGCAATGATGAACCGCTGTCAAGGCTAGAAAATAGAAAGCACGAAGAAAGTTTGCCACCGGAGGAGCAGCCGCTTATTCATGGAAACTCACTTTAAGTACAGGCGAATGATTGCGAGGCCAATGCGAAAAATATGTATAATAATAATATAAATACTGGAATTAACGTTAGTTTGGAGGGCGCAGAGTCATGCAGGACCCACACCACGAGTATGAAGGATAAATCTAACAGCAAAGGCATTTTGTGTTTGGCATGTAACAACAAAATACTAACAGGAATATTCTGTTATTTTGTGTCATGTCAAACCCCATTTCCTTGTAAATAAAAAATAATCTTACCAGATATAAAGTGAGCAACACAAATGCCTGCGTTCTTCGGCCCATTTGGCTCGTTTGATAGCAGCTACTCCCATTTGTGCAATCAACAACGCAACCCGATGGCGTATAATGCAGTATTTCAGTTGTTTTGCAGCCAGTCTGCGGCGTGTATGCACCTAATTTAGTTTGCATACGTCACATGAAATGGGTCTATGAGGAAAAGCACTAAAAAATAAGATTTCCTTCCCTTCAAAGCCAAAAACGTCCATAGATGTCTTAGCTGCGCTGCTCCATCTCTATTACAATATCATATGAACACAACCTATTACTGTACATCAGACTGTATTGGGCGTGACTCATTTATGGATGCAACACTAAATTTAAACTAATGTATGCTTTTTAATAATACCAACTTGTTCAAAAACAATATTTGGAGTAATCTAATGAAAAAAGGGGTAGGTAGATTTTGAAAGAATATACATTAAGACAGTGATGCTTGTTGTCTGTTCAGAGGGACTGCTCTTACTTTGATTCATACTAAAATGCACTATTTAAAGTCTAAAAGCTTGAACTGAGCCTAAAACAATGACGTACTATAAAACACTCAATGCTCGTCTTTTGTATTCAGTCCTCTCCACCCTGTCGTTACGATAATCCGCCTCACGGGAGGTCTTTTGGTCTGGCTTGAACTCAGTTACCCAGCATGCCTCTCTCTCTTCCTCCAGACTAGGGATGTCAGGATTTGAACAGTTCAGTAAAGATGTACTTTTGCCGAGTGAGGCCTAAGTAAATTCTCGCTTTTTTATTATAGATGTCGCAGGATAATTGTCAAAATATGGATGATTAGCGTTAGAGTCGAGCGAGATGTTAGCTCCGCGAACGCCACCTTCATTTCCGGTTGCGGTATTAGACTAGCATAGCATTAGCATAGCATTAGCATAGCCTACTGACCCTCGTAGTTGTGGATCTATCTCGATACATACAGTTTGCAAAGGATAGTAGACTCCTGCTCCAATAAACAAGACAGAAAAGGGGTTCAAGCCGTATGTATTGAGTTACATCCACAACTACGAGAGTAAACAGGCTATGCTAATGCTATGCTATGCCAATACCGGAACTGGAAATGCATGTGGAGCTCGCTTAGCTTGACTCGAACGTTATGCACAGAGTCAATTGTGAGATAAGAGTTTGAGAAGAAACAATATACGCTATGCTTCCAAGAAGGCTTTGTACATCACGCAGCAAAGTTATAAGAACAATTTGTAACTTTTTGCACACAAGTACCACAATTTTGGCTTTTACAAGTACCACCAAATTAAATGAACTACTGTGAGAATTAGGGATTCACAATTAATCACTATCAAATCGAAATCTAATTTTGAAAAGCCGTAGAACTCTACAAAAATGTTCATAAAACGCTTGGGAATTTTATATTAGTTTAGTAGTTTATGTTGCGGTCTTCTCTGAAATGCTAATGCTCCTGGATGTCCGTAAAATCAGCAAATCTGTAGAACTGAATCTTGATAATAAACCTCAATCGTGAATTGACTAATACAAACAATTGCAGGTAAATTTTTTCACCAATTCATGCAGCCCGAGAGTAATTTGTGGCAAAAAAAAAGGTTTAGACAAAGAAAAAAATGGGACAAAATTGGGACTAAATACTGCCTAAAGAAGGACTAATATAACAGAAAGACTAAGCCATGTCTAAAGTTGCGAAGCCTCCGGACCATCACCAGCAGAAGCCCACATCACCAGTTTAAATGAAAGAATATATTGGATTCAACTAATATCGTTTCAACCTTTGGTGCGAAAACTGCAGAATATTACGTTTTTTCTCTCGCGCAATAATCAAAAATCAAAACAGTGCGACTTCCTGACATCCCTACTCCAGATCGCGGTTTGCCAATCTGTTTTTGTAGCATTAGTCGGACTTGTCCCCGTCCTCCGCTCTCGGGGGCCTCTCGGCGGAGTCCCTGCCCTTGTCGTCCTTCCCGGGCTGGGACGTCCCGTGGGAGTAGTTGGCGAGGATGGAGGAGAGGGAGAGCAGGCCGGCGCTGGAGGAGGGGGGCAGCGTGGGAGGGGTCAGGCCCAGGGGCAGCGGGGCCACGGGGAGAGCCAGGCCCTGCAGCTGGGACAAGTGCTGCACCTGGAGCTGTTGCTGGAAGAGCAGGAGGGGAGAGAGGGGGTCAGTGAGGTGTGTGCTCGGCTGTGGAGGAAGAAGTAGTCAATATTCTTACTTAAAGTGCAGATACAGGACCAAGAATTTATTTAAGTAAAAGTACAAGTATCACATAATAATTCTACTGAAGTGAAAGTATAAAATATCTACTCTAAAATGCACTTTTTATGAAGTAAACTTAAACCACTAACCAGGTCTTAACCAGGTCTAAACCAAGTCTAAATCAGTACTAAACCAGGACTAAACCAAGACTAAACCACGTCTAAACCAGGACAAACTGTCTAAACCAGGACTAAACCAAGTCTAAACCAGGTCTAAACCAGGACTAAACCAAGTCTAAACCAGGTCTAAACCAGGACTAAACCAAGTCTAAACCAAGTCTAAACCAAGTCTAAACCAGGACTAAACGAGTAAACCATTCAGATCTAAATCAGGACTACACCAGGTGTACAGTAAACCAAGTCTAAACCAGGACTAAACCAGGTCTAAACCACATCTAAACCAGGACTAAAAAGGTCTAAACCAGGTCTAAACCAGGACTAAACCAAGTCTAAACCAGGTCTAAACCAGGACTAAACCAAGTCTAAACCAGGACTAAACGAGTAAACCATTCAGATCGAAAACAGGACTACACCAGGTGTACAGTAAACCAAGTCTTAAACCTGGACTAATACGGTCTAAACCAGGTCTAAAGGAGTAAACCTCAGACTAAACCAGGTATGAACCAAGACTAAAACAGGTCTAAACCAGGACTAGAACAGGTCTAAAATGGGTCTAAACTAGGGATGTTAACCGATGACCGTTTGAACGTTGAACGTATCAACGTTAACCAGTCAAAGTTGTCGGCGTCAGTTAAAAAAATAAAAAAAAGTGATCTCTAAATTAGGCTATTATACACAGTGGACTAAACGCTACTACTGTTTGCGTCTCTTCGGAGCTGTCATTTTCTTAAATGAGTCGCGACAATGTTTCAAATGGGCTTCTAACGCTAGACAAACGCCTTTATTTTCAACGCGATCACCTTGTACCTAAACCATTTCGAAACTAAGGAGCCATTTGTCCTCCGCTTACATACAAGCTCCTCCGCGTCTGCGGGGCTCATGTTTCGCTCTGTAGGGCAGTGGTCCACAGCCTTTTGCACCACAGACCGGTGTAATAATACAAGTATAATCATTATTTTCACGGATCGGGGACGTGTGGCATGAATACAGCAAGAATGAGTTAAGTGCATGAACAGTCATACTCGCCAAACACTGAAGCCCTGGGCTGGTTTCTCTGCTTCTGTCCTTCTTGTTCACGTTTTTTCTTCTTTCAAAAAACTCCAAAGGTTTATATTTTAATCCAGGGTGTCTTCATGTGCCACTGCCTCGTTTGTTTGTCTGTTTGCCTGTCTCCACATATGATAAGTTGGCCTTTTATCTCGTTTTATCTTTTATCTCAAAAAGTTCTCTGAAGACGTTTCTTCTTATCCTTGACGGTGACGGAGCACGCACACGCACCGCCTTCGGAGAACTTTTTTGCAAAAGGAAAAAGGCCACCTGATGAGCGAGAAGAGGAGCCCAAGGCCTCCAAGAAAAAGAAGTCTAATTTAAACAAACAACCAACCGGAGTCCTACTTATGCTATGGGTATCGCTACAGGTGCCTCTTATGCCCTCTCTCTGCATAATATGTGGAGACAGGCAAACAAACAAACGAGGCAATGGCACATCAGCACATGAAGACACCCTGGATTAAAATATAAACCTTTGGACTCTTTTGAAAGAAGAAAAAACGTGAACAAGAAGGACAGAAGCAGAGAATCCAGCCCAGGGCTTCAGTGCTTGGCGAGTATTACTGTTCATGCACTTAACATATTCTTGTTGTATTTATGCCACACGTCACCGGTCCATGAAAATAATGCCTATTATTATTACACCGGTCCTTGTGGTGCAAAAAAGGTTGGGGACCGCTGCTGTAGGGGATTTTTAAAAAGTGAGTGGAAGGGCAGTGTGTGTGAGCGGGAGGCAGATGCGACAGACTTGCGAAATTGCAGGTGCGGCTAGAAATGGCTGTTATTTCAAATAGCGTAGCATATTTTAAACTCGGTTAACCGGTTTCAACTGGCTAATGAGCCTCGGTGGCCGGTCAAGAAAATTTTTAGTTTTCGCCATCCCTCGTCTTAACCAGGACTAAACCAGGTCTAAAACAGGTTCAGTTCGTCACAGAGATGTCACTTTGAAAATTAAATACTTTTAACCCAATTTTAAAATGTACTGGAGTAGAAAGTACAGACACAGGTTTTAAAATGTACTTAAGTAAAAGTACCAAAGATTTGTACTTTTTACTTTCCACCACTGGGTCTTGGTGAGTCTCACATGAACCAATTTGAAAGTCGTCTCGTTGCTGGTGAAATGATTGTGATAAATCGAGTCTATCTGAATGTGAATGATGCTGCTACTCAAGTAAAAGCTCTCTTTGTGCTAAAGATAAAACTATTCCTTGAATTTAACGTGAGCTGCACTAAAAGGCACAACGTTCCAGACTGGAAACGGCTCTAATAAGCTGTGCCTCTGACAATCAAAGTATTTTATCTGGACTTTTTAAATCAATTCATGATTATATTTATATTTTATGGATGATTTACCTCCCACCTTGTAATTCTATGAAATGGAGAAGCACTTGCCTTTTGTACAATCTGTGCTCTACACATCCGCCATTCCTTAAAACAGCGTGTTGGTACAGTTCTTATAAAGAGTCGTGGATATGTCCATTTTTCAACCCTCTACAGCTCATACTAAATCGGCCGGAAATAGTGCCATGTTTTTGCCATAAGTTGGTCATATATTTGGCATAAATGGGCCACAGTTGATTGATTATCGTTTTACCTGGAGATATCAATGCCGGAAGAGCTACAATTCATCTTTGCCATTAGTGGCCCATATTACATTATGTTTGTGGGCCATATTTGGTTCCCTTTTGGTTATTATGGGAACAACCATGCTGTACAGTTGTGCTTTACATACCCTGGCAGAATTTTTCAGACAATATGAATGATAACACAAAAACACTGTTTCCACTTTTGGTTAGTGGTTGTGTGAAGCCATTTATTGTCAAAGAACTGAGTTTACTCATTTCAAATCATAATGAAACATGAAAACTACCAAAACATCCCTGAGCAAAAGTTTACATAATCAGCAACAAAATTGTTCAGGATACAAAGAAAACCCCACAAATAACTTCAGCTGAGATAGAACTCTCTGAAAAAAAGTGAAGTTTGTTTCAAGATGCATGATGTAAACTTTTGATGAGGGACATTTTGTTACGTTTCTGTTGGCATTAGGATTTGAAAAAGGTTTTTTGACAATAAATGGCTTCAACAACCACTAACCGTGAGTGAAAGTAAGGTTTTTGTGTTATCACTCAAATTCTCTGAAAAATGACCAAAAAACAATCACCAAACATTCTGCCAGGGCATGTACACTTAAGAACAACTGGAAGTGGCCCCTGAGTGTTCATCCATAAATGGGCCATAAGTGGTCATTTCTTATATGGCCCACTTCTGGTTCTGTTTCTGCGGGCCACACCACTGCCACAAGTGTCACATCTTTGCTTCATCTTTGATGTGGTCATGGGCCATAGATCCTGGGTACAGTCTGTTGTTGTGAGGAGAGCATCATATTTTTCATAGCGTTTGTAATATCCATAAATAGTAGAACTTGTTTGATCTCTTACAATATGACATTTGTTAATTTCTTATATATTTTTCACACTAGCTACTTTTTTCAATAAACATATGATCATGTGAAACCAGAACTACTGTACAGGAAGGATATGCAGGCTCCACACTGCCCAAAACCATTTCAGTTTGAGTAAGATTTCCTACAGAGGTAAGACCCCTGACAATGGCATTTTGGACTGGAAAATAACACTGTTTAAAAGCTGGTAAGAAGAGGTTATTTTCAGTTGCATCACAAGCCAAATGCGTGTAAATACTCGTTTCTTCCTCATGCTCCCTGCACTTATAAAGAGGTTTGTTAAAAAAAAAAGTGTTTGACTTTACCAGGTGGCTTACCCGGATGATGGAGTTCATCTCTGGAGGTGTGACCTGTTTGGCTCTCTCTATGGCCCCCATGACCTGCTGCTGGTGCTAAAATAAGAAGACACTGTTGTCAAGGATAGGACTGGAAAATTCATTGAAACTGAATGAAAACGGCTAATTAAATGGATGCCATTACTTTGGGAATATCCATGTTCCCTCCAAACACCAAAACAACAATTATCAGCTAATCCAGTAATGTTTAGACTGAATGAATGCGCCAGCCAGATAACTCATATTATGGAGTATATT
Organism: Lesueurigobius sanzi; assembly: GCA_900303255.1. Lineage (NCBI taxonomy): Eukaryota > Metazoa > Chordata > Actinopteri > Gobiiformes > Gobiidae > Lesueurigobius > Lesueurigobius sanzi. Next base: position 39,116 of record OMNZ01108217.1, read on the forward strand.
ACGCTGACAGGCGCATTTCTTATTCAAATTATTCAAAAATTACGATGGGAATGATTTTTACTCTTTGAAAAACGTGTATGTGAATACAATTTTGTGCCACGGTTAAAGAAAAGAGGCTACAACTGTTCAGTCAAATCATTTTTAAGGGCAAAAATCTCTCATTTGTGTTGCCTTCTCTGCCGTCGTGCTGATTCTTGAGTTCATTCAAGAAAGTGGCTTAGAAAAAAAAAACAGGCCTCTTTTCACGATTAAGATCCAGTGTACAGTCGAAACACACCGACTTGTCGAGAGGCGCTGACTTTACCACTGTGCGTGTGTCCAGCGCTAGTTTCTCGTAGAAAAACCCAGAAAATCACTATTAACTAGGGCTGCAATCGATTCATCTATCGATTATTTACATCGATTAATCGAGTAATCAGATAAGTATTTCAATTGTATTGAAAAACTATATTTCATGTCTTTAGAGCAGATTTTGAAAGGAGAACCACATTTCTGATAGAAATAACACTATTTATTCTTAATTTCTCATTAGTTTGTCCCTAAAGACACTGATTGGTCAGTGTCCTGACTCCTGAGAACCAAAATAATGAATGTTAAACATTAAAAACTTTCACATCATCTACATATTAGATTTGGACATGTTTCATGACATGATCTGTGAAAAAATATTCACCCTACCTTTTAAAGAGACAGGGTTTTTGTCAAAAATACTAACTTATTTATTTTCTGGCTCAAATTAGACAATTCTGCAAAGAAAACGATTAATCGATTACTAAAATAGTTAATCGAGTAATTGATTAATCGATTAATCGTTGATTACTCGATTAATCGTTGCAGCCCTACTATTAACAGCGTTAATAGTGATTTAAACTTTGTATTGCATAAATATACATGACATAACCCTGAACCTAATCCTAACCTTAGTTGACTCGTTTATATATAGTAATTTCCATTCAAAACAGTTTAGATCAAAGTCATTTAAAGGAATAGGCCACTATTTTCCATACTGAGATATGTTCTTACCTGAGCTTAGACAAGTTGATGCGTACCTGGTCTTTGACCTCAGTTCCGTAAATAGACTGAAGATGTTGTTAGCGTTAGCCTCCGTTTTCCTTTGGGGATAAACTGGGGTGAAGTTAGAAGCCACCAAGCTCTTTCACTCTTTAAATACGTTTCTGTGAGTAAGTTACACCATCCAAGTATAGT
>OMNZ01108220.1:8337-27071 GCA_900303255.1 Lesueurigobius sanzi
TGATCTAACGTTTACATGACCTTCAACAACTGCCAGGAAAACTGTTCAGGAGCAAAGAAAAACTCACTTTAGCTGAAACTCTCTCCGGAAAAAAAGATGCACAATATGTAAACTTTTGATCAGGGACATTTGGCTAGTTTCTATTTGAAAAGCGTAAACAAACAGGTTTTTGGACAATAAATGGCTTTGCGCAAGAAATTAACAAAAAGCTGCAAAAACGTGCGCCAAAAAATACCAAATTAAATAAACTTGATGAGTAATCTCTCAAAAAATTATACAATAGTGTTGTTTTCTGCACTTTGTGGGTTATGCAAGACAATTATCCAGCAACCTAAATTAAGATTTTTTTAATGGTTTGCCAAAATATCACAAGTCCCCCAGAATATCAAGATTTTTTTTTTATTTTCCTCAATATCGGCCACCCATTTTTTGTGTGTATACTAATTCAGAAACCTGTTATGCCTCTTGATTTAAAACTATGATAATAAAGATAAATCCGCATTATCTTATCAGCAAATTCCCCCAAATAAAAATGGCTGATCCATCTCCCTATCATATGTCATTCATCATTTTCATGAGGTATTTACACACATCAGCAGATAGTCCCCCGTTTATCCCTCGTACTTGTTTCATCGGCTTCACACAGCGTAATGTGCTTCCATCTGGCTAACACGTTCCCTCAAATATGCCAAATATAACCGGAGCACGCTGAAGTAAAAAGAAAAAAAGAAAAGAGAAGCCGCTGCACATGTTAATACGGTTAAGCAGAGGAGATTTTTCTTTTTTTTTTTGGGACGGAGGGGGGGGGACTTCACACTGTTTCGCTCCTCCATTAGCAAAGACCAATCACAATCTGATAATTTGCTACTAGTTTTCTCAGACCTCCTCGCGCTGCTTTCTCACCTGCTGGGGTCCCCGTACGCTCTCCTGCGAAAGGGAGGACGAGGCGCAGGGGCCGGGGGACGTGGGGTACACGAAAGGCAGGGGCAGCTCCACCGCCGGCTCCTCCCCCCCCTCCTCCTCCTCCTCCTCGTCCTCCTCCCCCTCCACCTCCTCCCTCAGCCCCACCGCCCCGCCCCGCGTCAGGGCCAGAGCCAGAGCCAGCCCGGCCCCGTGGCGGTCGGGCGCGCTGTTCAGGAAGTCGTACTCGCTGTCCGCCGAGGGGGGGAACTTCACGCTGAATTTGGTCAGAGAGTCCAGGTCCCTGTCGTCCGGGGAGCCGCCGCCCCGGGACGCGAGGGAGGACGTGGGGAGCGGGATGTCCACCACTGGAGTCCTGAGGGCGGAGGAGGAGGAGGAGAAAGGTCCACTTCGGTCCACTTCGGCCGTCCGGTCCGTGCACTGGATGGGCATCGAGAAACGCTGATCTGCCGTGAAAGGATTGTTAGTAAATGCATAAGTCAACTAGTACTGCACAATATATCACAAAAATATCATATCGCAATATTAGGTGATGCAATATCTGTATCACATAAAGCCACAATATATCCCAAATTCACTTAAGTCTTCCATGTGACGGAGATTTTTACATTTTCTGCCAACACTCTCTAAAACCAAACATGCAGAAGTTCAGTTTTAATTATAACTTTCCTAATTTACTTAATTTTTTGTCCTCGGTTTGTTTTCTTTTGACACAATTTGCTGAAAAATATATTATAGCGGTTTATCTAAGTATCGCAATAATATCGTTGTCGCGATATTGCATGCCCGTATCGCATATCTCATTTTTTTTTTCAATATCGTGCAGTCCGAGCACAATGTATCGCAAAAAATATCGCATCGCAGTATCACAAGGAGCCACAATATATCGCAAAATCACTAAAGTCTTCCATCTGACTGAGATTTTTGCAAACTCGGCCTAAAGCAAACAATGCATAAGAGTTATGTGCATAAGTTCAGTTTTGTTTACAATTTTCAGACGATAGTTTAATAATTGAGTCATTTTAGTAGTTTATGTCCTGATCGGGCCTAACCTATAAGCAGATTATGCAGCAGGTGTTGTGTGCCTCATGAATTGCCTCAAAATGCATGTCTACTTTCTTTTGCAAACATAGTTGGGGTAAAGAACGTGGGATTTGTGGAGTTGAAGTCTTGTTTTGACACAGTTTGCTGAAAAATAAATTACTTAACTTATTATATACAGTATTATTTATGATTTGTGCTTAAATTGGTACTTACGGCCTTGAAATGGATTAGTAAAATATGGCAATATTTGTATCTATGTGTTATGTGCTTTTCATTTCATACAATACTTTAGTTTCATGTATTTAAATTTTTATTTATTCATTTTTTTCTTTGTTTTATTTGTTCCTATCATCTGAATAAAAACAAAAAAAAACAATTAATTCATTACCACACTGTCATTTCTGCAATTTCTCGAAGAAGAGTGTGAGCATGAAAGAGTTGTGTTGTACGGAAGACTTTTTGTGTCGTCACATTGTGAATTTTAAATGTCTTTGGATTTTACGCTGAATGTTTAGAAAAAAAAAACATTCAGTCACTAAATTAAAGTGAAAGTAAATTTTTCAAGCGGATATTTAAAAGGAGAAATTTTCATTTTGAATGTGAAGCACTGAACTGAAAATTTAGTGACTGAAGTTTGGAGACAAAACATTTCAAACATATTTTTTCAGTGTTAAAAAAATTATGTTATTAAAATTCACAATGACTTCTGTAGCACTTTAGAATACGGCCCGGTAACTACTGTCAATGTCAATGTGATTTATATAGCACATTTACAACAAAGTGCTTCCCATGCAGCAAGATAATAAAAACATACACAATATATACAATATAAAAGAAAAAAATGCAAAGACAAAAATGCAAAGACAAACTCAACTACTGGTAACTACTAGGTAATTACCGTAGTAATTACTAGTAATTGCTATCACTAAAAACAATAACTACCAGTACCTTTTAGGTAATTAACCCCCACCCCAACCCCAACCCCAACCCTAACCCTAACCCTAATTACCTAGTAGCCACCGGGCCGTATTCTAAAGTACATGACCTTTATCCATGTGAGATCAATAAAATATCTATCTATCTACCTATCTATCTATAATATCATTATCGTAATATTGCACAGCTGTATCGCATATCGCAATTTTTTTCCGATATTGTGCAGCATAAACAAAAGCACTTGAATTGCTGCACCAAACCTAGAAAACCCGAGTGAAGTTATCCCCCCATGGTGTCTGACTCCCTCCAAAATGGTGTCACGGGTTTGTGCTTCGTTTGAGCACACAAAATGTTTTTTGTTTCCGAGTTATTGATGATCATTTTTTGCATGAGGTGTGTGCACAAACGAAGAGCAAACCAGTGACACCATTTCAGAGCGAATCGGACACTATGAGGGGCTAACTTCACACAGGTACGGGGACAGCGCGCGGTGTGAAAACGAATGTCGAATAATATACAATATACTGTAGAATATTGGAGTAAAATTGAGTTGCTGTGGATAATTGTTTTTTGACTAAATTGCAACATGAACAAGACTACAGAAAACACTAAATCAGAGCCAAAAGAAGGCTAAAATGGAACTAAATTAAGAAAATTACTACAAAAATTGAACTTTTACACATTTGTTGCAGCTTAGTTTGCAAAAAATGTGTCGATCTCATTCGTCATATACAGATTTGCAACATATGGTGCAGCCCTATGATATTATAAGCAGAGTAAAAGTGAAATCTGATCATTTTTCAATAGTGGGGGCATTTGTGTATCGTTTGGACGTCATGAGTTCAATCCTGTTGCGCACAGCTAAACAACAACAACAAAACAAAGCAAAAGACGACCGATAAATCACCATTAAATGTGTCGTTCCCGCCGCTGAGTCTCTTTAGATGGTCTTTCTGTCGCCTGGTCAACGACTTGATGTTCCGAAATTTCGCCTGAATGGCTTCGAAGGCGTCCTGCATGTCTCGGCTGGCGAACACAAACAACACGCATTTGATCGGATACAAAGTAATAAATGTGAGCGAGTAAGTACACGAGTACATGAGGAAATATACGAGGCGCACGTACATACCAGTCGACAGAGGAGCTGGGCCGTGAATTACAAGTGACCGCACCAGAATTAGCCTGAAAAAAAGGATATTTATCACGTTTTAGCAGTGAGGCGAAACACTGTAGGTGAATAGGGAAATATTTTTTATTTAGTGATATCAATATGAAACTTTTGTTGTGTATTACTGACATGAATATGAGGGAAAAATGTATTGCAAGTTTTCAGTCGTTTTATGTTTTCGTGTAAAAGTGAGGTATTTTATGCATAGTGGCCTAAATTGCCTATACAGTTGTGCTCATAAGTTTACATACCCTTTTAAACTTTTGGCCATTTTTCGTAGACAAAAATCTTTCCTTCCACTCATGCTTAGTGGTCCTGTGAAGCCATTTATTGCCAAAAAAGGAGTTTACTCTTTTGAAATCACAATGAAACAGAAACTACTCAAAGGTGCCTCATCTAACGTTTACATGACCTTCAACAACTGCCAGGAAAATTGTTCGGGAGCAAAGAAAAACTCACTTCAGCTGAAATACAGGACTCTCTGACAAAATGTGTTTGTTTCAAGGTGCACAATATGTAAACATTTGATCAGGGACATTTGGCTAGTTTGTAGTTGAAAAGCGTAAACAAACAAATAAATGGCTTCACGACATTCTGCCGGGGTGTAAACTTTTGAGCACAGCTGTATCTTTGCCGACAAAATTTGAATAATAGATAGAGTGATAGAGAATAGATAGAGGTATAAATTTATTTTGCTGCTATGTTAGCTACAAAGATTTATTCAAATTTTGGATGTTGAGTTTATCTTGGAATAAACAGGTTATTAGTGAAAAAAAAACATTTAATTTCCCCTTCTTTTTTGGGTAAAGAAAAGTCAATAAATCCGGCTAGGAATGAAATATAGAAAAATATCTCTAAACAAACCTTAAAAATATTGTTAAATCCAAGATTGGAAAGTTTGGAGTCTGTAGGAGCTACTAAAGTCCTGGAAGTTACAATTCCCCATATAGTTCTACGGAGAAACTTTGAATCAGTGAATAATTACTATAATAATTAACTGGCCCAAAACCTGAAAATTGGAAATGTCTCCCTTTAATAAAAGTATATTATAAGCCTAAGTATATTATAGTAATTTGAAGTTTTGCTAACACACTGTATTTTGTCAGTGCTGGTGAGGCACTGAGGCCCAGGAGGTGGAGTATGAACTGAGCAGTGATTTTATCCTCTAGCACCATCTGCTGAAGCAAAGCATGGATACACCTCGCCACCTGCAGCCAGCACAGAAACCAACACAAGCTCGCGTACTGTGCTGTAGGGAGCAGGGATCATTGTGTAAACATCTTTTAATTTAGTGCAAGTCTTTTGACAAAAGTGTAATTCAGTTTCAGCCAGGATTTAGTCGAGTTATTCTCTTTTAGTCTTGTTTCCGTTGAGGAACATTGACGCAGTGTATTCCATTGTCTAGTTTTCACCTCAATCATCTACAAACAAGTTGAGCGAGACATTTGGATGAGAATTAGATTTTTCACAACTATATATTTGAAAAGGACTTCTAAAAGATTAAATATTAGCACAGACTCCAAAATAAAATCATTTGAAAGACGATCACCTCCTCAATCTCTTTCAAATTTGTGGGAAACGCTGATTGAGGCTCATGTAACTAGCTGACTAAATTTTAAATGAATTTGAAGCAATATTTTTGTAAAAACGTGCTGGTAAAAGTATCCATTTAGATCGCTGTGTCGTCAAAAAGATAATTGTCTTGAATAAACTGCAAAAGTGCAGAAATAAATAACATTATTGTACCTTTTTGAGACATCAAGTACAGTGCTGTGAAAAACTATGCGCCCATCCTGAATTCGTACATTTTTTTATATTCATCTCATGATCATCAAGCCAAAGACTTCTTGATGACTTTTGGAGAGATGTTCTGGACTGATGCAACAAAAGCTCAACTTGTTGGCAGATCTGCAGCCCGTCGTATCTGGTGTAAAAATACTAGAGCGTTTGATAAAAAGAACATCATGTCCACAGTCCAACATGGCGCTGGCAGAGTCATGGTCTGGGACCAGGGTCTACTGTGCTGCTTCTGGACTTGGACAACCTGCTGTCATTGAGGGGCCACAGGGAGTTACTAAGATCAGGGGGCATTTACCTTTCCACAGAGGGTCTGATCGGTTTGGATTTTATTCTTCCTTAATAAATGTAATAATCACTTGGAAACAGCTTTTTGTGTTTTCAGAGTTGTCTTTGTGTGATATAAAAATTGTCTTGATGATCAGAAACATGTAAGTGTGGTGAAGACAAAAAACATACTAATTCAGGAAGGAGGCAAATACTTTTTCACTGCACATTTAATTTAGATTTTTTTTTTAGCAGCAGCAGTTTTTGCAGCTTTTTGTTCATTTCTTGACATTGAAGATATACTTGATATTGAAAATAACAATTTTGATATTATCTAGGATATACCATGTTGCCCAGCTTTAATTAATTCCACTGCTTCCTGTTCATTTGGGGGTGAACTGAAATAACATGAGGCTCTGTAACTATATCACTGGAAGTTAAGGTGTTTTTTATAGTTCCTTTTTCTCAGGATCAGATTTAGAATAGAATGATTTCCACTCCAGGACCATTTAACACATGAATGTATTCCATTGTGCTCCTCCAAACTCCAAAAGAGCCGTCACTGCCACAGAATCGACAATTAACCTGACATCCTCTCCTCCAGTGGTGATGTCATCGCACTACTTCCCAGTCCAGTGGAGGTTAAGCCCTGGTCCACAAATCAATCACATAAAAATATGTCTATTTGTTTCATTATAATTGAATGGAATTTAATTGTATCTATTTAATCAGGGACAATGCACAAACGACATTAGTCTAAGAAAAGAAAAGATGCCATGTGCCAGGTTATAGCAATGAAATGCTCATTTCCACCCACATTTGCTGGACAGGTTGATGTTACACTTACAATTTGTTTCATTATAATAGCTTTATAATAAGGCCTATAAATGGCAAAAACTCATCTAAAAATAAGCTACATTTTCTTGAAATGAGGTAATTCGAACTTGATGTGAGGTAATTAAAATAATCTGCCAATAGAAAGGAGCACCAGAGTCCCGCCCATCGCCAAGCCCTTTGGCTTCTGCTGCAAGTTAAAATCCCATTCAAGAATTGCATAGACTTTTCGAAAAAAAATAAAATAAATGAATATCAAATGTTTAAAAGAATGATAGCAGCTCACAGTGACGTTGTTGTGAACCATAAAGTTACAAAAGAATTTAGCTGTGTTTTCAAGTATTTGGTATTTTCTTGCCTGTAAAATATTCGCGCTATGGCTAGCAGTTAGCATGTAGCTGATTAGCCTCCATCTTAAGCTTACTATTTGGATTTTTCAAAAAGTCTGTGGAGATTTTGAATGGGATTTTTACTTCATGGAACCAGAAAGAGCCTGGATAAGACTAGTGCTCCATAGGTTGCCATTGTGAATTTGTTCTCTATAGACTCAACTGGTAAAATAAAAAATAAAAGCATTTTTTACGTAATAATAATAAAAAGAAGAAAATCATCTTAGCACCTAAAAATTATGAAATAAATTACATTTTACCTGAAAAAGAAAGGGTTTTTTTTTTACATGGCGAGAATTTCTCAAATGTAGGTCAAATATTCTTAAGCCTAGACATTTTACCTTATTAAGATATATTTTTTTTCTGTGTTGCTACTATTGTCAATATTTGATTCTATGCTAAATGAATGAGGAAAACATGACATATTTTAAAAAAAAAAGAGCGATTTCCTATTACTGGGGGGCCCCTTGGACTTTGGGGATTGATTGGGTGGATCTGCTGGAGCTTGGGAAGAGCTGCGATCGAAGAAACAATGGCTGCCTATAGTTGAATATTCTAAATAATCAATAGTCGCAGCCTGTTAGTCACATGAGCACATAGAGACTACTACACAGGACGGCTGCAAACTTGCGTTGGGGTTGTGCAATCCAAAAGCTGAATATTTAACTTCGTTTAGCTGCTGTGATGAAATAACGTTCTTTCCCTGGTGTCACAGCAGGGTAAGTGTGTAGGCTGATACCGATGACATTATTAGAAACATTTGCACAACTTCACTGGTGTTAGCCCGGCTGACCACCAGAACAGAGTGTTCCTTTGAAAAACCTCTGTCCGACACCAGCCACTTTATCTGTGAGCAGAAGAGGAAGCATCGTCTGTGCACAAGCAGAACTGCAAAGGCCACAGTCGAGTTCTGGAGGAATTCATTTTGTATTTGCATAGGAAGTATAGCTGGCAGTGCGGACATGACAAGGGCATAATGACTTTTTGGGGGCAAAACATCTAATTGTAATTTTCTGACAACTTTTGCGATTGGTTTTAAGGGGAGACACTGCACGCAATCTTTTTTTTGCAGGTTTGGGCCCAGTTTGCTCATGTAAACTTTCACCTGGAAACAAATAAATTAGATATGTTTTACAATAAGGCGTGTAATTATTGCATTGAATCAATTGAACTACTGTATATAAGAAATTATAACTTCAATGATCCTTTTCACATTTTTCTCACATTGCGGTGACAACATCTCCACTTTTGTAGCACCTATAGACTCCATACTTTCCAGTCTTGGACTTGACGCTTTTCGGAAGGTTTGTTCAGAGGGATTTTTCATTATTTCATTTCTGGCCTGATTCGTTGAGTTTTGAACCCCTTCAAAAAAAATGCAGAAATTTAAATTTTTACAGATATTCCATAATAACTAATGCACTTCAAAAACTAACCAAAATATCCAGAATCATGTTTGAACAAATATTTCTAACTAATATCTCAACAAAATAAAGCCGTACATTTAAACCTGGGCCTATCCATTTTCGATTCTGTCGCCAAAATAAAGGCAATTTTGCCAAGTTTTATACATAAAATACCTAACTTTTACATGAAAACATAAAATGGCATATTCATGTCAGTAATATACAGCAAAAGTTTCAAATTGATGTCACTCAATTTAAATGTTTTCCCTGTTCGCCTGCAGTTTCTTGTCTTAACATGAACAGCTAAACTAATATTAGAATCACATGCATTTCACAATATGTTTCGTAGGTCTATACTAAAGGATTAGCAGGTTTTATACAAACATTACCTAATTAATTGCGGCTTTTACGATTTGCTACTTGAGAAAATTGAAATTGCGATTACTCCAGCAGCCTTACCTGATGCGCTAACTTTTTATAGGCGCCGATGCCGTCGAGGGGATGTTCACAAGGTTCACATTTCATTTCTGTCGAGATAAAACCAACACAAACAAACTGAATGTTAAACTATGATCCGATGACAAGGTTTTTACATGGAAACCAGTCAGTACGAGTTTTAGCTCAATGTAAAGCTGCAAAGTCATCTCTAAAAGTTGTTCTCACTTGGGCTGGATACCATTTAATGTTTATCGTTACCAGTACTTTAACGATACTTGGTCCACGATACCAGTACATGAACGGTACTTTTTTGATATACAGCCGGCAACTTTCACTCTTTTTGGGTTTTATCTGGCAGACTCAAAGCATAGATAACACACAAAGTCCAGTCAAAATGGGGTCCTTATGGAATGCTTTGTCTAACATTAAGAAATTGAGCAGATTGTCCAGTAGAAGTGAAAAACTGGCACTCAAAGCTAGCCGCTAGCATATAGCATAGCATGTAGCATGTAGCCCAATGGCGAATTGGATTGTTGAACCCCTTTGTTCCTCTCCATGTCTCTGTACCTTTATTTGGTTGAACATAGATCCATAATTCAGTAGTTGTGGAGCAGCTGGAATGTTTAGCTATTTTTGTGTAGTTATACTAAATAATTTGTCATCCAGAACCATAAAACAGAACAATAATGGACCAGCACTGGAAAAACTAATCTAAAAATAGGTTACATTTTCTTGGAATAAGAATATTTGAGCAGGTAAATAGAATTAAGGAAGTATCTGTTTAATTAAAAAAGTATTTTTGAACTGAAATGAAAAAGAAAAACATTGTATTGATCTAATTTCTTATTGCACGTTACACTGATGATAATAAATCAATTTGACTAAATGTGGGGGAATCTTATTCGATTCACATTTTTATTCATCTTAGATTGTTTTTTCACTAGGCAAGACAAAATTCCTCAAATTAGGGCAAAATATTCTTAATTCCAGTGATTTTAACTCATTAAGATGTCCTCAAGTAAAAGGATATAAACAGCCTGACTTTGTTCAAACAACTGTTATCGAGTCGCTTTGATCATATTTTAAGCTTTAGCAATAATTTGTGTAGAAATACAGCATTTTGAGATATACGCCGTAAAAGGTGATATCTTGATGAGTTAAAGGGACTATACTTGATTTTTTTCCTAGTAGCGAAATGAAATTCTTTTTTCATTTTTTAGCATATTGCAAACTCAGACATTTCTGGAAATCTAAACATAAAGCATTAATTGTCAATTTCATGAGTTTCCAGGCTAGTTTTGTTGCACTTCTTTGACTATGACCCTAAAAAGTTGTGAAATGTGCTCATAAACTCATCTCTAAGAAGAAACATGAAAGTTAGGAATGAGTCTGGACCACAACTATCAATTTATTTTACTCACTCCCTCTTCAATTGTCTGTAATTTAACAAAAAACATGAAAAAAAATCAGGTATAGTGCCTTTAAATTAGCTTGAATTCAGAACATTTGACCTTATTTTGAGTCATTTTGAGTTGCCAAATAAAACTATCTGCCAATGGAAGAAGTATTGTTGCACTTAAATTAAGAAAAAACAACTTATTGCACACAAAAAATTAGAAAATACATCTAAATTTACTTGAAATGATATGCTTTGTTCAAAAATACTTGTTCCACTGGCAGATCATTTTACTTGGCAAGTCAGAATCACTCAAATTAGGATCAAATATTCTTAATTCCAGTAATTCTAACTCACCAAGATATCATTTTTTTGCAGTGTGCCGAACTGGTATTGTTTAATGGTACCCAGCCCTAGTTGTCACTCACCTAACGGCTTCCTCAGAGCTGACAGTTTAGCTTCGAGAACTGAAATGAGCCGCTGCTGGTCCTCAATCTGCTTCTGAAGTTTACGGGTGTAGCCTTCATAATACTCCGTCTGTGGTGAACAAAAAATATGTATTTAAGGGGAGGCACTACAGGCAAAATACTACTTTTTCAATTTACAGGCTTTGGGCTAGCTTATGGTAATCTCTTAACATGTAAACTTTCACCTGGAAACAAATAAACTGCCGCATCGTCACTATAAGGTGTTTAATTATTGCTTCTCGATAGATTTACGCAGAAAATGGTCATTTCAAAGGCTACTTTTTCTTGCAACACCTCCATTTTAGTAGCACCTACAGCCACCAAACTTTCCACTTTTGCAAACAATATTTAGAAGGTTTGTTCACAGGGATTTTTCAACATAATTCTTAGCCTGATTTAATGAGTTTTGAACTCTAAAAAACAGAGCGAAGATGGAATTTTTACAGATTTATTCATTAATAACTAGTTCATTAAAAGAATAAACAGAATTCCCTCTGAACAAATCTTTGTAACTAATACATCAAAAAATAAAGCCAGTTTTACACATACCGTAGAATGTCTTAATTTTGTTTGAAAGCATTAAATGATGGAAAACTTGCAATCCAATATTTTTTGTCAAATTACAACTTTCAAAACTCAGAAAAACTGGAATGAATTGCGTAGTATTTGTTTATCGTACCATTTTCTGCAGCTCCTTTTTGGCAATTTCTTTTTCGATGGAGACCTGACGATAGGCTTCGAAGGCTTTGTTGAGCTGGTCTCCAATGTTCCTTTCCATCCCGTGTGCTCCGCGACCATCACTGATACAGCAGACATGAGCTCTGCAGCAGTGTCAAATCAAATCAAATAGTTTTAAAGCACAGACAATACTCATCAAAAAACGTTCACACAATTAAAAATAGTTGGGCCTGCACTTGCTCTTCTTCTTTACCTCCTTTGACCTAGTCACAGGTGTCTTACAGTGAGTTATTTCAACCTGATTTCGTTTACAATAATTATTTATCATTCTGTTTTACAAAAAAATGATTGTCATACAACTTAATTAAACTTACAACACTCATAGCTTGACTCTTGGCTACTAAAATGCTTGTATGTGCACACATCAAAAGCATAGTCCTTGTATTCACGCCCAACATAAATCTAAAATTAACTTGTGCTAATGAAAATACCTTTTCAATAATGATACTGATTGTTGTTGCAAAGAGGGCTATGCCAAGTATGACACAACTATGCACGTCACTCCGCACGGTATAAGCTATTCATAACCAAGTTATGCTGCAATAGTAAATAGGCCACACATTATTATATTCCACTATCCATGAAAATAATGATTGCATCGTGTAATTCCCAAGGAGCAGATGATACCTGTCAGTGACCCTGCAGGGCAAAGGCAGCTGGACTGGCCCATAGTAAACACATGAGAAAGTCAGACGGTCTTTTTTTGAGCCAGTGTCCACTCCATCAATGTTTCAAGTCGTGTTGACAAGCAATAATTCCTCAAAGATCCGTGTTCTTGTCACCTGAGTCCAGACTAATGAGTCCAGACCAGTTCGCTAGTCTCCATGATCAGCCCATTGATCTGGAGCAGAGAGACTCCAGAGCGGACTTTACGCGGCTTTACGAAGTTAGTGTCCTCTTACCTTCATTCGAGTGACTGCTCCAGACGAAGATATTGTTTTGACACCACCGCAGTTTCGTCGCCTGATTTCGAGATGCAAAGTTAGTTCGCTGGAAAGGATATGGCAATGTATGTTTTACATAGCCCAGTTGAGTTGGGAACTTCCCTCGGGGAATCCCCGGCTCTGTAGACTTCCGCCTTTACCAGGCCTCAGCCAATCAGCGCGCGGCTCGAGGAGAGCCGGGTGGTTAGCTGGTTGAGGGTTCTTCCAACCTACGCGTCTGCAAACCCACTGTTCTGCTTGTGAAAACTCTAACCAATCTAACTTCACTATCACTAACTATCATGTTCTGTTTTCGCAACCGGGTATCACATAACATTAACATTTACGTCAAACGTGCGTGCATAGACCATGCTACTGCACTGCAAACTGCAGAAAAGGGGATTGCATGAAGGTTGAACAATTCCTCTTACACACAGCCAGTACAATCTTAGCAACAAAGTTATAAACACTGTTTACATTAGCACCACAGTTTATAAAGCTTGACTAATTTCAATAGGAGCGTGGGCCTTAAAGTTTGTCCATGAACAATAAAGAGCTACACTAGACATGCTCCATCCATGCAGTTTTCAAAATGACTGGATAGTCTGCACACAGCACTAACTAGGTTTCTATTAAGAAGTTAAAATCACCCATTTTTAGCGTTCCTCAGGAATAGCTACTGTTAAAGGCCCTATACCAGATTTGACAATGGAGCAGGGACAACATTTTAAATTGTTATTTGTGGTTCAAACTCATTCCTAATATTTTATTTTTAACATTCAAATTCTCCACATTAAAATCATGTTTCATGACTTTCAGAGCGTTACAAATTGTAATAAATAATAACTATAGCAGCCAGTTCACTGTTGATAAAAAGGCTTTATAGGCATTTTCGTCACAAATGACAGTTTTTACAATACATTGAAGTACAAAATGCATTTTATTCCACTTCATGGGCAAAAAAAAAATCAGATATAGGGCCTATAGCAGCATAATAATGAGTGTAATGCACCTTCTCCCAGCTGGCTTACTGCCCTGTACAGCTGTTCCGCTCAGCTGTGGCCACAGAATTTCACAACCACATCAGCAGGGGGCAATCCCAGTGTTTACCAGACACATTCCGTTTGTGGCGTGTTGTTATTTCATTATCTTAGAGTGAAACGTGACAGTTTGGATACAGCCTAAATTAATAGACATATTGCAGTATATCAACTAGTATCATCTATTTACATTTATGGTTTTAATACGTTGATTACAATTCTCATACAAAATCAAAAGGTTATCCTCTTTATATACTTTTTTGTTGTTGTGTAGTGTTGATTTGTTTTACCTGGCATTACCTTTTAAGGCTGTAAAGCGTGAATGTTTTGAGTGTCCCGTGGCTTGTCTACATACAGAGAGGCCAGTAGGGGGCAGCTCAGAGTGATGTTTTTGGAACAAGTCTTCTTCAGAACACTTCTCCTGAGGATATGAAACCAGTGTTATAACAATAGTATCATATTAACATTTAATTACAGTGATACAGTGACAATGGCTATGCTCTATATTCTCTGTTAAAGCACTCTGTTACTGAGTTGTTTTTTAGACACTGCAAGTGAAAAGGGGGGAAAAATCAAATTGAGTGACGTCAATTTGAAACTCTTGCTGTATTAGTGATCTGTAACAAATTAATATTGACTTGTGTTTTGGAGTTCAAAGCTCAATAAATTAGGCTAGGAATTAACTATTGAAAAATCCCTTTTGTAAAAACCTTCAAAATATTGGTAAGTCCAAGACTGGGAAGCTTGGAGTCAGTCGGAGCTACTAAAAGTGCAGATATTGTCGCCACAATGTGAGAAAAAAAAAAGTTTAATGAGAAACATTGAATCAGTGCAATCATAACTCTCCTTATAACCTACCTTATTAGGTCAATTGTTTGTGTCCAGCTTAAAGTTTATATGTTAGGAGAGAAGAGTTTTGCCTGCAGTATCTCGCCTTAAGCAACTTTTTTTTCTTATTTTTGCAAACATTGATAAAATTAGTAAGTATTCATACTCACTATGATGAATATGATGAAGTAAATGATACACAAAACTCATCACGCTACCAAAAGATATTTTATTCATTTATTTTTTATTTATTTGTTTCAAGGGTAGCTTTAATGAGATGCATCATCTCTTTCTCAAGGGGGTCCTGAACATAAAATAACTAAACATGACAAGTATAACACATATGACATACAGTGTCCTCTAACATCCCCTCATGCTCCCCAAAATGTCCTCACATTTCCAGAGTGAGATTAACAAAAGAGGAAACATTTTACATTCAATACATCTTAAAATGCATGTAATTTTGACATTGTCTGATGGATACTACAGTATCTGAGCAAAGTACTCATCTTAGAGCACTTAGCTCAATGAAGTGGCAATTTATTGAAGAAAAGGTCAGTGAAGAGGGTTATTTTTATTAGATTTTTTTAAGGTAGTGACATACAGTGGATAGAGGGACAGTTCCATTGGGTTCTGAGTCACTCATTTCTCATTGGTTCGATATGGTTGGTTCTGCATCAGTTGGATTGTTTACCTCTGCCTGTGTCGCTTCCTGTGTCCATTTGAAAAAGATCACAAATGTCAAATCAGGGAAATCTAGGTGAAACGTTTAGCTAAATCTTAAGCAGAGTTGGCTACTCCATAAAAGTGAACCAACTGATTACTCTTTCTAAAATTAATCTTGTTACTTCTTTGATTACTTTATTTTAAGTGACAGCTGCTCAGAGCTTTGGAATGAACTTTATTGAAGTGTAAACCTGGCTTTGGCTGTAACTTGATTGAATAATGTTTTCTGCTTAACACAAAATGAAATGAAAAACTGTATCTTTCATAAAGTAAATGTACAGCACCTCCGTTCGACTTTTACTCAGGCCTTAATCTGAATATGAATGTTGTCAGATCAAAATATTACAAAAAAGTAATGGAATCATTACTTGATAAAGTAATTTTAATCTACTTACCAGTTTTGCGATTGTAATCCCGTTACATTACCCCGTTATTAAAAAAGTAATCAGAAATTGGCAACACTGATCTTAAGTTAAATTGTGTTAACTATGTTTTAGTGACAATTGTGTCATATGCAATTTATAATACATGAAATACATTGAGAAAGATAATTAACACCATTGACATTGACGCTTTAGATTGAAGATATAAAATAAAAATGTTAATAATACGATCAACACACAGATAAAACCTCAACCTTCCAATGCCTTTGCTGCAGAATAAAACTCCCCTTGCCCCTGCCATGTTTATTTGCACACTACACATCATGTGTGAGTGACTCTGGTGCCTCCTCCCCGGCGGGGCCCCTCCATGAGGACCGTCTCCCCGCGAGGTCATCTGAGGATGCCCCCGCACAGGCCGCGCTCCCTCTGATCCTCTCTGGTATTCACCCTCGGTTCACGCTGGGAAAGACTTACTGATGTCACGGTGCAGGCTGATGCAAACAAGCCCTACGCGCACAATAAATCTCACACGGATTCCTACGGTCCACGCTCGCATTTCTCGCATTCTTCTGCTTTGAACTGGCAATTTATGAGCATGGCCCCCTCACTGTGGGGACAACACAAAGCATTTCTGATTCAAGGCGAGGCGACACAGCAGGTGAACAGGGGGGAAATTAATTTAGAGAAATTTATTTGAAAATTCAGTTGTAGATGGCTGGCATAAATATGAGAGAGAAGAAGAAGCAGAAGAGGAAGCATCATCTACACCAGTGGTCCTCAACAAATTTAAATAAATTGATTAGGCTATTTATTTATATTTAGGTGAAAGTGCGTTTAAGAGAGAGCAAATAGAGAAATAGTTTAGCCTGTAGTGTCTAACCTCACTCAAGACAATGTTGTTTTGCTCCTGGGCAAGTCACAAGTTTCTCCAGCCTTCTCCAGTCACAGATTGTGCTAGTTTCAGCAGGAATGGCATAAAAACATCCCAAATTAAGAGCCTTACCAGACACTCAAATGCATCGCCAACGCCAACTATCCACAGCATGTCAAAACTATTTCAAGCTAGCACAGACTATTGAGCTTTGAGTTGCCAGTAAATCTTGTGAAATGAACCAGTTACCTTGACACTGGATTGAGATATTTGACTTGCTCCTTGTAATAACAATTCCTTGTGGGACCCCAAACTGTAGCCCATGTGTTCTTTTGTGCTAAATCCTGCCCTCCATCTGAGGGACCAGAGGGTCCCCCAGATGGTTTAAGAAACATCAAATATCAAAAATACAGAAAATATGACTAATTCCTTTTAATATTTCCAAGAGGAGGACTCTCAGAACTTGTTTAGTAAATATGTCAACACTTTGGCCACTGAAAATGGCTTTGCGATCACATTTTTTAGTTCCCGACCCATCATGAGGACATTTCATTGACATTTCATTGTTTGATGTTTGATATTGACTTGTTTTGTGTTTGTACCAACCTTTGAGATGACCCCTGATATTGGGCGTTACCAAAACTGAGTGATTGATTGGTTGATGAGAACTACTGCTGTATCACTGTTATGGTCGCTAGGCTTTATCAAGTCTTTGTCAAGAGATAAAAGATTTATAAAATATAGAAAATGAATCAATTTACTTTACTCTGCTTATCTCTGCCACGATGGATCTTAGACAATTGAAACTACTGACACCATTAATTTGATGTATAGATTCACTAATTCATTTAAGACATGAAGGAGGCACTTATGTAGCGATCCTGGTTTGTTGTGGATCAGGACGGAGTGGATTGTTTCGCTGTCATACGCACAGACATGTAGGATTTAGATGAGGAAAAGTGCACTGGACCAAATACTACATGGCTGTGTAGGTTCTCGTAGGCAAAGATTCTTCAGTCTTCATCTGTACTCTGTAGTTGAAGTGTTGGACGTTTTGCTCTTAATCCAAAGAGCTACATCAGCAAATGAGACAAATTGACACGTCTTTTAATAAGAAACCAGCAGGAGCAGTTAAGCTCTAAGTCCCACCTGGAAAACATCTTTACCTATTCACACCTTAGTAGTGCTCGTTACCTTCATATTGGCTGTTCTAAGGCTTTATTGACCCTTCTCTGGTCCTGCTCTGGTCCGTGGTCCAGCTTCATTAGCATGACATAGAGTTGGTTTCTGTCTAAGGATGTTGTTGTACATTGGTGCAAGATTAAACCTAAGTCCTCCATTGCATACTGTAGTGGTACCGAGGTTCTTTAGCCTTAGCTGTTAAGAAGAGGCACACAGGTAAGTACTATTGCAAAGGATGAGCACAAGTTCATTTCATAAAGTAATTTATTTATATCAAGTTTCTCTTTTTTTTCCCTTTTGAGGTGCTTATGAAGCGTACAGTTTCTGGTGTTTTCAAAGTCGTTAGTCCATACAGTTCATTCGACAATTCAGATGTCCACATTCTGTTAAGACACACTCACAGACAGTTGTTGTAGCGTATGCAAGACAGCGATGGGCCACAGTGCTGGTGCTGCCGCAAAGTTACCTAGTTGAAGCCCCTTAAGAGCCACCTGTCGTGCGCCATAGTGGGGAACACGCTATCCACAGGACCATTGGGGGACCACACAACCCAATCCAATGCGAAGCACCCAGCGCCAGCACCGGGGTCAACAGGACGCGGAAGTTCACACAAGGCCAGAGGACGAGCAATACTAAACGGGTGTCTTTTATACTGCACCCCTAGCGGAGGAATGGGGACACTACCACCTTACATCATCATACATGCATGCAGTCAATCGCACTGAGGACCCCAGGGAGCCCAAACTTAGCCCAGAATTCACCCTTCACCCGCTCTTGGTGGTCAGGAGATACGGGGAACTTGATGTATTCGTGAGCATGTAGGACTAAGGCTGACATTACTGCATAACGTTACTGCATGTATTGCTGAACTTACGGCGGATTGTGCAATGCCTCCCATTGACCCCACAGTGTGCCGGAATGACCCAGTAGCAAAAAAGTGCAAGGCAACAGTGATCTTTGTGGGCACGGGGAGAGCATAG
>OMNZ01108220.1:27091-40718 GCA_900303255.1 Lesueurigobius sanzi
CCCAATCCAATGCGAAGCACCCAGCGCCAGCACCGGGGTCAACAGGACGCGGAAGTTCACACAAGGCCAGAGGACGAGCAATACTAAATGGGTGTCTTTTATACTGCGCCCCTAGCGGACGAATGGGGACACTACCACCTCACATCATCATAATACCAAATATTACAAACTACATATTGAACCAAGCACTGATCTGCTCTGGCGTTGCTGTGTTCTGCGAGAACGGAAACTTAAATTTGAGCTGAATATGTAGCAAAACAAAGCTAGCTTGATAGCAATGATGGAGACTCACTTCAATAATTACAAAAAACATGTATTTCTTGTTCGAAAGGTATTGAGTAAGATCTAACACTAATATCACAGTATAATGAGTTGTTAAAACTTCATGCAGTGGCAGAGAGGTGTAATTGAAAGTTTAAAACAAAATAATAGCCAAAAGTATTTCTTCCTCTGCTTTACCGGCATGAACGTAGCTCCATTGTGCCCTCTGGAGGCCACACCCAACACGGTCCAGAGTGCTTGTCTTAACCACTACCAGAAATGCAAACTAGTGGGGGATGTTTTAACCAAACCGAACCGCTCTCACTTGGGCTGAACTGTTCCGGCCTTATGGAAATAGAGCTTTAAACATAATGCACATGGGGGTGGTTTTAATGGTTACTGTCTTACATTGATTTATTCTGTTGGTCCCTGTTATTCTTTGTCCCACCCTTTACCTCTGCACAAGATATTCAAGAGGCAGGAAACACACAGCCGAGTGTTGACGGAAATCCTCCTCTGTGACATGTGGAGGGTTAGGGCTCGATGACAAATACGCCTCTGAGTCTGTGTGATTGTTGTGGCTGACGGTAATGCATGGGCCGACTCGCTGGAAGCATTTTATATAATTTATGAGTCACTCAGGGCAGAGTCAGAGGAATATGTTTGGTGCATTCTGCGGAGAAATAAAAGCGAGAGATGGAAGATGAGTAAGCCAGTGAGGGAGAGGTTAAACTGGTGGGATGACCACATGAAGAAATCTGGGTAATTCAGACATTCTTTTGACATTACTTGTGGTTTAGCGGCGCCGAAGATGCCAGGCGGAGGTGAGAGCTTGTCATCCGATATCTATTCTTGGGCAATATGCTGGTACAATATTAACACATTTTAGAATTCTTCAAAATATAAATATAGTACCAATCAAAAGTTTGGAGACACTTATCATGCATTGGATTTTCTTTATTTTCAACACTATTTACAATTTCTGATTTTCATTGAAGGAAACCTTTTCTACCCTGTGAGCTACTATTGTGCAAGTAAAATGGCAGTGAGCTACTTCTAAGAAATACTTACTCTTATAGGAGCCAAGATGATAATTCAATGCAATAAAAGAAAATTACACTGTCATTTTGCTTTATACTTTGTTATATTCACCTAAATATTTGGAGATGTTTTGTTCAGAACAAACAAATGGAATTATGTAGGAAACAAAAAAGGTTGAAACAACTCAAAATATGTTTTATATTTTAAATTCTTCAAAATTGCCACCCTTTATTCTATTCATCTTCTCAGTGGAGCGTGAAATGGTTTTAAACAGTCTGTGGACTGAAAACCATTTCTGGTGATGACATCGTGAAGCTCATTGAGAAAATGTCAAAAGTAAAGCAGTAATCAAAGAAAAAGGCGGCTATTTTGAAGAATCTATTTCACCTTTTCTGTGCAAAACATACTTCAGTATATAAATGAATGCCTTCAGTGAGAATCTATGTAAACAGTCTTGAAATTAAAGAAAAAACAACAAAAAAAAGTTTCCAAACTATTGACTATTGGTTTATATTTATCGGGTAAACCCTATCATTTGGTTATGGTCCATTCTCCCACTTAAATCCAAAGCATAACAAAGCATTATCTTGAAATAAGATCCTGAAATAAGATTTGACCTTGATTTGAGCAGATAAGTAAAATGGAAGCCTTTTGGTACCCTCTGGAGTGTGTAATACTCCAGAGGGTACCTGGAGTCACCGATGACTTTAGCGAATATCTCCGCAAGTAAATGTCGTAGAGACTTCTGTTTTTTGCATTGGAAAGAGGAGGGTTGGGGCTTTAAAATGAGCCCATAGGCCTCTGGGGGGGTGATGTATGGTTGCGTTGAAAATTAGTGTCAAAAAGTGCTAAGTTAGCATTAGCTTAAACTGCTGACTCTGCACTGTTTTTTTTGTCTGAAAACTTGACTTCTTCATCCTGAAAATGTGTCTCTGGTCAGCTGCTATCTTGTTTTCTGTTTATATAGAACATGGAGGACTAAAGTATGGAGTAACATTTGTGCCAAAAATGAGCAAAACTATGGGGTAACATTTAGCACAATTTTTTTGTTGTTGTTTCTTTCTCAAAAATGTGAATATATGGAGAATAAGCACAGATGTCACATAGAAGGTCAGGTTTATAGCCTTCTATGTTTATAGAAGCATATTTTAGTGGAAGAATAATCAATTATCAAGTGCTATGAGCGCCTACACTTTTTTTGTGACTGTAAACATTTCTCCAGTAACTACAGCCTTTATTTTCCATCTCCTGGGCCAGGTCTAACCCACAACACATTTTTTAGCATATAGGGAAAGAGTGAGGTGATAAAGTCAATTTCCGCCAAATTTTTTGGTTGTTTTTCTGCTTCTATCATGATTACTTCATTGATATGACTCGCCTACAGCATTCAGATAATACAAGTTCAATTTGTTATGAAAATAAAGAGTCCAAGCACTTGATGGCGCACCATGAGGTGTTTCAGAAGCAATAAAACAAAAAAATACCAGGCGACAATCAGAATAAAAAATGCTCCAAGACCTCAGAGGGTTCAAAATGTGATTCAGTATAATTGCACCTAAAAATTAAGAAGTACATGTCATTCTACTTGAACAAAATTCTTATTCCATTGTCAGATTGGCAATTCAGACTGAATCAAATGGAGGTCAATTATTCTTAAATTCAGAGATATACAGAAATAAGATGAGCAGCGTTGTTATGTTTGCCTGCCTTACATCTCAATTAGATAATGCCTTCAGAATGTATCTTCAAATGGAACAGAGATTTTCAATCCTCTAAAACCCCCTTGTCGTGTCCTACCCCCATCACTTCCAAGGGGACATCTCACTGGCAGGGGGGGGGGGGGACTCATAAATTTCAGCAGAACAGATCTCTGGGGAAATGCCTTTGCCGCGCTCTGAAGCAGACATCGTGGAGATCTGATGCGCCCTTTGTCCATTAAAGGGCAGGTCCGTATATGAGCTTCTCATGATCCGCACGTCCGACCGACCTCCACAATTAGGAATATGAGTGCGCTGTTTGTACGCACAAGCCCCTCACCGCAGATACGATCGTCTTGGTATTCCCCCGGCAGCCGCTCCCATTGTCCTGTCTGATGCATGAACAGTATACAGCGAGACTGCCCCTTTATGTATTCCTTTGTTGAAGTTTAATACCCAAATTGTTCTAAAATATTATAATGTGTGTTGTAATTAAATGAACCAACATCTGTAATACACATTTAGGCACTATAGGGGGGCCCTGGTGGACTCGGGCCGGAGCATTTGCACAGTCAAGAAAACAGCACAACACTGCAAAAAGTGATAAGTTTAAATGACTGGAATTACGCCAGCGAGGGGGTGGCAGGCTGGAACACAGTGGGTCCTTCCGCAGTGTTACTGGTATATAATTTAATTTGATGGATGTGTGACTGATAGTCACTGGTGGTGATCAGTATTTGCAGTTGTCAGTGGTTCTGATCAGTGTTTGATGTTTGAGATTGATTTGTTTGATTGACATTTCGTATTTTTATTGTTTTTATTACCCATTTAAATTTGTATTTAAATGTGTATGTGATGTGTTTTTTCTCACTATGTTCAGCGCCTTGAGACTCACTGTGAGTGAGTGAAAGGCGCTCTACAAATAAATGATTGATCGATTGAATTAAGTATATGGAGCAAAGAAAAACTCACTTCAGCTGAAATGCAGGACTCTGACAAAAGAAGACTCTATGAAAACAAATCTGGGGACTTTTGGCTAGTTTCTAGTTCGAAAAGGGTAAACAAACGTGTTTTTTTTTCTTTTTTTTTAACAATAAATGGCTTCACGTAAACAATAAAGTTTTTTGTGTTATTCATATTCTGTATATTGTGTACATTCTGTCAGGGTATGTAAACTTTTGAGCACAACTGTATATTATTTTAAGTGTCAAAATACTTATAATAATTAATTTGACATATCGTCAACTCAAATCAAGCAGGTAAAGCGGAAATATACTTATTTCAAGACAATGTTTGTAGATTTTTAGATCACTTTTTGCAGTGAACCCTGATTGAAAAAAATGGAATGGATCTGCCTTAAAGGGGTTATGCATGTGATGTCACAGCGAAGCAACAACATGGCAGAAGCCAGATGAATGGCATTTCTAAACTGCTACTTGACTCTATACATCAGGAACAATCAGAATGAAAAAGATGTCAAGTACCCACTAGGATACATTTAAGACCTTTATTTACATACAAGTATTACAAGGTTAAAAAAAAAACCTTTGAAACGACACGTGGATACTACAAAGAATATTACTTATACTACAAAGAATATTACTTATACTACATTTGAAGACAAGAACAATAGATTTGGTTAACTGATATCTTCTTCCTTCTTCTTCTACTCCTCCTTCTTCTCCTCTTCCTCATTCTACTCTTCTACTTTTCCTTCTTCTACTCTTTCTTCTTCTACTCCTCCTTCTACTCTTTCTTCTTCTACTCCTCTTCCTTCTTCTACTCCTCCTTCTTCTCCTCCTCCTCCTTCTTCTCCTCTTCCTTCTTCTACTCTTTCTTCTTCTACTCCTCTTCCTTCTTCTACTCCTCCTTCATCTCCTCTTCCTCATTCTACTCTTCTACTTTTCCTTCTTCTACTCCTTCTCCTTCTTCTCCTCTTCTCTTCTTCCCTCTGCAGGGATTGTACGCTGAAATCTCATTTAATTGAAGATCTAATTTAAATAATCTATTTTTTAACACATTAATATACGTTCACTTTCAAAGTATTTTGTTTTTCCATTGTGTTTGTTTTGTAAACCAGCTTGGGGCCCCCTGTAGAGTCTCTGAGGCCCACCGGGGGAACACTGCAATGGAAACCACTGTTTTAATGTATTGTGTTTTCTCCCGGCCCAGTTACAAGGTAAATACTTTCAGTGTGCACGACTTCAAAATAATAGAAAGTATAATCAAAAGAGGTCCGTTCTGAACCCTCCGTGTGTATATATATAGACCTGAGTTTTAACTTGCCAAGACTCTACATGTTTTGCCCATGTTCAGCAAAAAACAAACAATGTGCTGTAGGTCTGCAGAAACCTGAGAGGTGGACTGTGGCATTCCGAGGGGAGAGGGGAGGAATGCGGGGGGAACAGATCATATTTCACCGGCCTCAAGACAAAAAGAAAGTAGGATGAATGCAATCACACATATAGAAATGACTCCAGGCCATTTTAGGATCTTGTTATAGCCATTTGCGGTTCCGATCACACATCGCGACAACATTTGGACACGGAGGAAAACAGGAAATGTCAAACTTAACTGTGGCTTATGAGAAGAAGGTGCATTGTTTTAGCTCAGGATCTGCCCTCAGGGACTTCCTCCTGTTTGCAGATGGGGCTGGGATACGCTATGCGGGCGCCAATGTTTTATAGCAGTGGGAATTTGAGAGAGTTATATTGATTTCATATGGGCTGTGTGGGAATTTACTTCCATTTATAATCATTTATGTCAATCTGAACATGGATTTGTGATCGAGATGAATAGGCCGGTAGTCCCAGAATATGCAGCAGTTTGAGACAAAGAACTGACCGTGTAAGTTGGTTTTTAATCTTGGTGTCTTGGCTCAGCGATGACGGTGGAAGTGAAATAATAATAAATGATGTTGTCTGACAATAAAATGAGGTTGCAATGGGTTATTCTAATTTCCGCCTGAAAAAAACACACACATTTTCGCGCAAAAAGGGCTTTTCCCTCCCTGTGGTTTACCAAATAACAACAGAAATGGATAAGTCCACTTCAGCTGTCACTAATTTGCAACTTTGGAATAGCTACGTCAAACACATGGACGTCAGTATAGCTGTATCTGAAAGCGCAGAGCCATTATTGGGCTCTATAGGGCTTAAAGGGTTAATTCAAGTAATGAAATGAAGCACTTTGCTCACCACTGATTCCAATTCATGAAAGGTACACTGTGTAACACTCTGGATTATACTGTTGCCAAAATAAAACGTGGATGGATTTGGATGAGGAACTACTGTAACCTAATCTAAATCTCATACCTGTCTACCATTAGTCAACCTACACCTTTAGACGAGCTGGAGACGTCCCCGCTCCCAGGAAAGTTGTCAGGTTTAGGAGCCACTCACAGCAAAGGCACATGTTTGTTCAGTTCAAGGTATTGTAAAATTATACTGAACAAGATTTGGAATAAAATAAATGCTTCTATTTTATTATATTTTGTGGGTGAAATGTTAAGCAGTGTACCTTTAAGTTACTTCATCAGAATAGTCTTTATTGCCATCGTCAACGAAGGGATTCACAGACTAGGAATTTTCTTTGGTGTAATCGTGCGACATGGAACATAAACTTGTAATAATGATAAATAATTAACTATAAGATACAAAATGTAATAGAACAGCAAATTTAACACAACACAAAATGGTATATGGATATATGTTTTAATTCATGGTACAGCAGGATACTACAGTGTGCAAAATGGTTATGCTTGTTAACTTAGAATACATGGAACAGCAGGACAAGAGCTTTCTAATACTGTATAATGCAGCCAACAGATAATAGCAAACACTGAGTAAGCATGTTTTTCATAATGTTGTGAAAATGCTTCGATTAGCTGTAAATTCTAGTGTAAATTCTAGCCCACAAAGAAACAGTAAAAAAGAAAAACACACTTCCTGGCATCACACTTCCTGGCTGATAGTGAGGGGAAGTTCTCTCCCTATTTCTGTTGCACAACTGAATGAACATAAATAAACTTTTATGACATGAGCTTGTTGTTGTTTTCGTAACCGTTACTTTGATAAGCGGTTTCTTATGTACTTTGTGACCTCAGATCCTCTCTCAGATACAAGACAAAATGATTAATTGAGCTTGAAGCTGTTGGGACAAGTTGGAAACTAATTCCACGAGAGCGCTTACTGTCCTGATCAAATACTCGATCTACTAAAGCCTACACTGTAAAAAGTGGTATCTTGGTAAGTACAACTTTCTTCAAGTCAGAATTTTACCCTTTTTTTTCCTTTTTTTTTTACTACTCATTAACAGTGTTGGGAGTAACTCATTACAAAAGTAACTAGTTACAGAAATATATTACTTATTTCAGTAACTGGGGAATATAATATATTACTTAAACAAAATACAGTAATATATTAGTTATTATAATTGAAGTAACTCAAGTTACTTCAAGTTACAAGTGCAACTCCCCCCAAATAAGATGAAGCATCAAATCAAGTTGGATACTGGAGTAGAAGTGACTTGTAGCTAATAGAGAGAATGGAGACGACTGAGGAAAAGGAAATCTTTGATTACACTTTAGCTCGGTGGCATTATTCTGCCTTTTTTCAGTTTATATTTTGCTAAAAGTAACTCAAAAGTAACTCAATGCAGTGTAACTAAGTTACATTTTTGAGACAGTAATATGTGATACAAACTTGTTACATTTTTAAAGCTGTAACTTTATATAGAATATATTATAATTTTTAAGTAACTTGCCCATTTTGACTCGCCAAGTAAAATGATCTGCCAATGGAACAATTATTTTTGCAGTTAATATAACAAAAAGCATATCATTCCTAGTCAATTTTGATTTTATCTCTTTTTTTAGTGCAAGAAGTATTTTTTTCTTAATTCAAATGCAAAAATACTTGCCAAATAATTTTACTTGGCGAATCAAAATAAGGTAAAATATTCTGAATTAATTTAAATTTAACGGATCAAGATGACAGTTTTTGCAGTGAATAAACTTATTTCATTAAAATTTAAATTGTTTTTCGATTATTTTTTTGCAGTGTGTACTCATAGCTGTAAATGCGTATAGATTTCATGGCTATAAGCTCCTCAAACACTGCACACAAAAAGTCATTCATGCTGCAGACTTGTCCTAAAGCAAGTTCTGACTAGACACTAGCAACTCTGTATTGAGTATCAAACAACAGACCATTCAGCTGAAGGTAGTCGCCGACTGTAATGCGTGGAATCATTTAGAGTGGGTCGCAAGCCTTTCCTCACTGCAATAAGTGATATCTAGGTGGCGGCATGGCGGCCGAGTGGATAGTGCTCTTGCCTCACAGCAAGAAGGTCTATTCCCGGGCTGGATCGGGCATTTCTGTGTGGAGTTTGCATGTCCTCCCCGTGTCTGGATGAGTTTCCTCCAGTGCTCCGGTTTCCCCCATCAACCCAAAACATGCACATTAGGTTAATCCTCCTGCCAGGTGATTCTGACCATGAGCCTGCACATCTGGAGATGGGTCCCTCCAGCGGCATCGAAGGATGGGTGAAATTCAGAGGACACATTTCTTTACACGGACAATAAAGTTCACCTTAACATTGGACAAGTTCAATTTGCTATATATAATATTTGACCATATTTTGAGTAATTTTGACTTAGCAAGTAAAATAATCTGCCAATGGAACAACTTCTTGCACTTAAAATTAGATAGTAAATCTAAATTCACTTGAAATTATATATTTTTTCCTTGTTTCTGGTCCCAAATGACCCTTTGGGATATCCATTTGGGGGATATTCACAGACTGAGGGGCTGGTCATTTGCAAAATCTCTAAAGAAAAGACTAGTTAAAGAACAAGACAAACTGGCGACAGACTGATATTCCTCTGCATATAGAAAGGGCCCCATTGGCAGATTGCTTAAAATTAGTTACTTAACTCAAAGACAAATTTACTCATATTATGAATTTTGTTCATAATTTTAGGATTGTTCAATGCTTATAAAACAATTAGCAAAACATTATTTACATACTAAACTAATTTCTGTTGGTCTTGGCTTTACATAGTTATGGTGGGTCCCAGCGCTGTCCCAGTTGAGAACCACAGTCTTAGATAGGTCCCCCAATATGCAGCGTGAATGGAACCGAATTACGAAGCAAAGTGGCCTTAAAGTGGAAAGTCCCGAGCTGACCTGCAGGCATCAGGAGACGCTCTTCATTACTTTAACTCGTAAAAGTTTTAACAGCAGAAGACTGGAGCTTTAGTGCGGAGGGCAACACAAGAGAAAGGTCACGCATAAATCAATTAGAGCGTGGAATGTTGCAGAAATGTGTGTGTTTTTGGGGCAAATTGGTCTTGAGGAAATTCTCTCAGGTGAAAGGTAGTGAGCTATTATTAGAACGCTGGTGGTGAGTTCTGTAATTGTCTAACAATAGGGCAAACCAAGAAGAAACTACTGTATCAAACCTGCGTGCTATTGTCTGCTTTCACGTGACATCACAACATTCTAAAGAGTTCAACCTTGAGGTGAGGGTCAACCAAAAACTCTGCAGATTTCTAGTCTTAGTTTATTGGTAGTTTCTCTGTAATTCCGGGGCAAATCCACATGAAACAAAAACTGCCACAAAGCTCAATGTCTTCTCTGTCAGCGCATATGAACTAAGGTCGAATTACTTTCTCATAAAGGTGCCCAAAAGTGGAGACAATATTCAAAAACGTGTGTGTGATGTTGGCCAGTAGAAAGGACGTTCAGCCATAAGAATATGAATATGGCAGTTTTGTGAATCCAATCTCTGTCAAATAATGATCAGGGACAACATTTGGAAATGTTCTTTTTGAAAATGTCTCTCCCATCGAGTTACAGTATATTGGCACCTGACCCCCAACTGAAGTCGCTCTATTTTATCACCCTGGGCTAACTTGTGATACAATAGAGCGATAACAAGCCATATTAAGTATGAATAGGCTAGATGATGGTACTTTTAGCACCAAGAGAGGAGGGATAGAGGTTAACTCCTCCTGCTGGTTCACTCTTAAGAGACCCACAGCGTGCTCAAATCTTTAATAGCTGATGACGATCTTTGGACTAAGATCGAAACGTCCTACACTTCAACTACAGAGTACAGATGAAGACTGAAGAATCTTTGCAGACGATAAACAGTTTCTAATAAATCAGGTGCAATGCGTGTCGTATCTACGTACAGCGACAGTGGCGCAAGTAGTAGAGCGGGTTGTCTTGTAATCATCTTGTAAATTTTGCCTACGATGGAAAACCAATAGGCACATTTGTCCCAAATGAGTTCTCAATCCATGACATCTCACAAAACTCGATTTAGGAATAATCTGAAGAAAAATGAGATTGTAATACATTGCATCATGATGCCATTAGTTAGTCTATATCAGAGGTTGTCAACTGGAGGGTTAGGACCCAAAAGTGGTTTGTGGAATCATTTTCAGTGAGCTGCAAGCCTTTCCTAGAAAACATGTTTTGTACCTGAGTCTGTTTAAATGGCTGGTTGAAATCTTTTGACCATAATGTTGGCTTTATATATTTATTAAATCAACAATAATCTGCAGGAAAATACAGTATTTTAACAGATTCAGAAACTGCAAAATGTTTTATGGTTGGAAAACGTTTTCTCGTACAAGTCTCAATGTCGGACCAGTTGAGAACCACTGGTCTGTACAACACAGAGTTGGCGATATTGCAGTCAAAGTGTTGATTTCACGAAATTCATCTGCTAACAGAAAAAAAAAAGTACAACAACAACAAAAATCTTTCTTTCTTGGTGAACATTTGAATCAGTAATAAGAACAGTTTCCTCACAGGGATTAATAAAGGTATCCTGATTCTGAAGATGAAAATCCAACATGTTTTATATTTGCTTAGGAATGGGCCAAGGTATAAGATCTAGTCTAAATGCCATGAGATTAAGGGCTTTAAAAGAATATTTAGTTTATAGTTACCAGCATGTTTATGGTTTGCTCTTCAAGAAAGATACAGTGACATTTCAATAAAGGTACAAAGTACACCAAAAAATCTATCTACTCTATCTATCTATCTATCTATCTATCTATCTATCTATCTATCTATCTATCTATCTATCTATCTATCTATCTATCTATCTATCTATCTATCTATCTATCACACAGCAACATAACTCTTTCCAGGTCGCTGTATTGCAGGAGCATTTAAGGACAAGATTGCGTAAGTGACTGTACAAACCTGGGAATGACGTGGCACATATTTAGCATAAAGCCATAATTATAGCCTAATACCATTGTCGACAGTGCATTAGCTTCCCCTGGCGCGGATATGGACAATGGCGTTACGCGCACAATGCACGGGCTCAACAAGCCAACAATGTTTACAATAAAGTTTGAGAGTTGCCTGGCAGCAGAAAGTGCACAATGAAAACAGCCGAGTGGCGCTGCACCTCTTTATGTCAATGCCAGCCTCACAACAAATGCCTTTCACTCGCAACGCATTTGTCAAAAAGCACACAAAAAAGAAAAAATGAAAGCGAACGTTAGGACCGGTGTCAATCAAGTCGGTGTGATTTCCCAAAGCGGAGAGGAAATGTGTCAGAATGTGTGCTAATGAAGTGGTAGCCCTCGTATGAATTAGCACACTGCAAAAAGTGATATCTGAACAAGAAAATTTGCTTTGATTCAGAATATTAGGCCTTGTTTTTCAGTGATTTTGACTTGCCAAGTAAATTGATCTGCCAATGGAAGTATTTTTGCACACAAAACAATGTCTTGCACAAAAAATAGATCTAAAATCTATCTAAATGCATCATAAATCTAAATGTACTTGAAATTATATGTTTTTTTTCTCATATTAAGTGCAAAAATACTTGTTCCATTGAGAGATGATTTTACTTGGCAAGTCAAAATTACTCATAATGAGGTCAAATTCTGTATTCAAGAACATTTTACGTAATAATAATAATGGCTTACACTTTTTATTGTGCTTTTGATGACCATGTTTCTCAAAGCGCTACACTGTAAACATTATTCATTCATTCCCTACTCAGTCAGTGGTGATGGAAGCGAGGCTGCCAGTCTGCACCCTCGGCCCCTCCGACCACCACCAACCATTCACTCTCTCACTCCCATTCATTCTGGCCTATTGTACATGTTTTTGGTGGTAGGGGAAACCGGAGCACACGGAGGAAACCTACGCTGACACAGGGAGAACATGCAAACTCCACACAGAAAGGCCCCATCCGTTGCTAAGAACCTAATCAAGATCAACACTTTTTGCAGTGCCCTGACACGACTTTCATGCGGGCTGTGGGTGACGTGTCTTGCCCAAGGATTCGAGCCCCCGACCTTCCGATCATGAGATTGTCCGGTCTACCATCTGCGCAGATGGAAACAATTTTTGTATCCGTTGAAGAAACAGTTCTGCATCGATTGCACTCAAAACTAAAAATACTGTACAAGCAAACATGCCAGAGATACCAACTCCAACAATGCCATTTTTGCAGCAAGTTATCAAAAACAAACAAACTGATGATGATCAATACTGTATAGGCTTGTTGTACACTGCAAAAAGTCTAGAATTAAGTGAAATGATTGATATGAGTAACTCGATTCAAGAAACTTGCCAATGGAGTAAGTTTTTGACACTTGAATATAGGAGCGATCACTGTTGTTTTCTTCTGCAATTTTCCGTGGATGTTTTGGTGAACGGTAGGCAACAGCTGTTGCATTCAGACGTGTAGCAGTTCATTCGTGGTGTCACTGAGTACTTGAATGAACTGTAAGTCACAGATCTGTTACAGCGTCAGAGAAGCAATGCTCCGTCTGTGAACTTACTTCTAGACTCTACTTTTTGCAGTGTAGTGAAAGAAATGCACCGACATCATCACAGAGCCATGTCACGCTCTCAGTAAAGTCCCCTTTAAAGCAACACCTTGTAACATTTCACATTTAGCACCTCCTCCAGAGACCACAAGCGCCGCTGCACTGTTGCAAAAATGTCTGCACTAATGATAAATGATGTGGCCAATAGTAATATCAGCACATGCAGCGACCTCCAACCAGTAGCTCTTCAACCCAATCTATGGTAGCTACATTATAATAATAGATTCTAGGGTGAACTACTCACAAAGGTCGCAGAGTTGTGGAGGTTTTCCCAAGTAAATTAGTTGTTCCCTGACTTCACATGACTCGGTAGCTCAGGATAGTCCCCTTTGCCAAATCCTACGAGTGTGTTATCTAAAGAGGGAGTGTAGAAGCGTGTGTACTGCTGTATATGGATCCAAAGAACAAAATAGCTCACGTTCATCATATCGTCTCCTTGGAAATATAGGAGACAGTTCTATCTGCGTTCTGGATGCAGCCTGGGATTGCGTTGTTGGCTGGCTTTCAAATTCGAAACTAGAGGCGGGACTAACAAACCCATGATAAACCAATCAGAGAAACACAGATGTGACGTAAACGGAGTAGAAAGTGAAGAAAACATCCTTTTTAAAAGAAAAACCTTCAGAGCAGCCTGTTGTTGTGGTTTTAAGGACCAGTTCAGCTCATTCAAAACAGAAGTTAAGGCTGTGCTGAAACATCTCTCTGCTGTGGCCGCCATCTTGTTTGTTGATGATAACAAAGATAAGAAGTACATAAA
>OMNZ01108222.1:5679-54009 GCA_900303255.1 Lesueurigobius sanzi
GTGCCTGGCCTGCTTGTCAAATCCCAGCTGAGCCACCTGCAACCTCTTTTAACCATGCACTAATTGGAATAAGTTTGCTTCCCCAGCTGCCGCTAAAACTTAGAGGGGATATTTTAGTGAGCTAAATTAAGGCTGATTATATGGAGGAGCAATGTTTTCCATTTTAAGCGGTGAATGAAAACACAACATTATTAGAGTGTGGAGCATGTGACTGGTGAATTGCTCTAACATGTCCGTATAAGGCTTAATAGGCCGTCTAATAAGATGTTGAGTGTAGCCATTCCCACCCGCTCACAGCCAGACCACTGTCCTCTCTGGAGAGTTCAGCCATTCCCTTGTATAAACTGTGTAACATGTGATGTCCACAGCTCTACAGTGTGTCATAATTGGTACACAGCTCCGAGTGTTAATAAAGCACTTCCCTGGGCCTATCATTAATCATTTGATGAAAAGGAGCTGGAGACATTTTTCACGGATCTTAGGTGCTTTGGTGTCCCTTATACAATGAGGCTTAAGAAGAGACTGAATAAGTAATACATGTAGTGGGAATACAGTGACCAGGTTAAAGCCATGCTGGAGGGATTCCCAAGGGAAGCAAACATTACTCTGTGCAAGAAACTGTTTACATTATCTGGCCTGGGGGTTATCGCGGTAATATACATCATGTTTGGCGCAGTCCTGTACAGCACTTATCGGAATATGCTCTTGATGATAAATCTCCAACGTGACCGCAGAAAGAAATGCCAAAAAGTCACACAGAATATTATACTGTTAGATATATGTTAATTCATTTTTATTTCTGCACCAATAAAACAATAGACTTCGAACATCGACTTGGGAAGTAGACGGCCCCAGAGATATCCCATAACTAATACGTTATGTTATATCTTTATGATGTATCAGGTGTCTAATTTGGCTATAGATTTTTCCACAGCAGGAATAGCGTTGGATGCCCTTCAGGCTGCTTGACTTCAACTGCGGCGTAATGAAGTGATCCGCCTCTCATTAAAAGGCTTCTGTGATCAGTGACCACAGAAAAACAAGACACGGCAGTCACTGTGATTGTCCGCACTATCACAATAAAATACGCATGCTGTGGTAGAGTCTAGCACAGTGGTTCCAAGTGTACCATTGTCTTCTTGGGGTATAATTTTAGACTTAATTCATGGTAATTACAGATCATTTCATTCTTGCTTGCGTAATGTTGTGGTTTTTTTTTGTGTTTTAGACTTATATCCATCTTAGTCCAATTTAGGTTTATTTCAGACCCATCTTAGAACCAATTTAGTCCTGATTTGATATCTTATGAAGTGCTGGGTACCATTAAACAATACCAGTATGGTATTAGACAATGGTTTTGGTGTACGGTATCAAGAAAACAAAAGGTACCAAAAAATAGTTTCCTTTAGAGCAAGTTTTGATGCCTGGTGGGTCCTGAGACAGCACCAAATAAAGTTATGTGGTTATTTCAGCTCAAAGACATGATAAAAAAATGAAATGGAATAAATTACCATTATTGTTCTGTTTTATGGTTCTAGATCAATGGTTCCCAATCTGTTTTGTCTCACGTACCCCTTGGACCTTTTATTCACACTCAGAGTACCCCATGCCTCGATGGTTTTGTAGTTTAGTTAGAAATTAAAATAGTAACACTCCTATTTATGAGTAAAACTATGGAAAAATACACTCAAACTCTCACTCTTTACATGTAAATATTTTAAATAGATTTTCTTTGAACACAATAAACAAAAACACAATTCAGTTTTATCTTTTTTTTTTTTTTCTGGAATTATTCCAAGAACCCCCCCCCCCTTGCGAAGCTGTCGCATACACCATGAGGTCCCCATACCCCTTTTTGGGAAACACTGTTCTAGATGACCTATAATTTAGTATAGGTATCGGGAAAAGTATCATTAACCAAGTATCGTTAAAGTACTGAAAGTACTCAGCATTTTCTTACTAATAGTTCTACATGTGTACAGTATGGCTGACTTCCAGCACTGTAAATAAAATACAGTGCAAAAAAAAAAAATCAAAGATGTATAAAAGCTGCAGCTTGAAGCAAAACTTCGACACAAGTAAATCACCAGTAGCTTGTGAGCAGAAAAAAGGTCGACAGCAAAGGAGGGATTTCTAAATCAAAGTGTTTAAAGACTTCTTTGTAGCTTGTACCTCCACGGCAGAGACGAGTTGAAAGCAAATGCCGGAAAAACAACTTCAAGCCGGCACATGTGAGGGAGCTGGCAGCAACACAACTCCTACAAGGATGCTATAAGGACACTGCTGTTTTGTTTTTGGTCAGGTAAAGCTAATAATGTAGCACACAGGCTCTCTTTATTTTAATATCTGCTGTTGTTTCTCCTCCTCTATTCATATTAAATCAAATGAATTTCTAATGTATAAGATGAAATAAGGCCAGACTTTTTCTAAATATTTAAATGTCCTTTTAATTATGTTCATATATCTGTATTATAGTAGCTGTATATTTAACATCTAGCATAGTTTTCATTAAATTGTTCTTCTTACCGTCAACAGTTAAACCCCTTGCGGAGCTGATGTAACCTGTAGACATTTTAAGGAATAAGAATTCAAGCAATACTTTGAGATCCCAAAACATTGCTCTTTATTTGAAAAATTGCGAAATCTGAATGTCAAAACAGAGCAGTTCCCTTTTCATGGCAACCCCATTGGCATACAAGTCCCTCATCAAATTCTTCACTCTTTTGTCCTAAAATTAGTCGGGTTGGTGAATGGGGACGGTAATCAACTTTCGAAGGCACTCCACATTTGGGGAAGTTGGCAGATGACAAATCACTGTAACAAAAAGGCGCCTCCGTCAGTAGGAGGCCAGTCAGATCCTCTTGAAGCCACTTGGGCGCATTGCCAGCTCTGCACAGGACTTGGGTTGCAGTCTGCTTAATTAGAGTGAAATCCCAGGGGAGGATCCAGGCTCATACTGCAGCTACACTCACAAATAGGGGCACGTTTCTGCTTTTTCCCAGACAGGTGGATAGACACAGCCCAGAGCTCCAACAAATGAAGGGAACAATGCCTCTCCTAAGTCTGCTCAAGCTTGGTTTATGTCTCCTCGATGCAGAAATAGCCTCATATTTCTTGTTGCAGTCTGGTTGTAGAGGTGAATACTAATAGACTATGATACAAGTTTTACTGTTTTAAGTTTCTTCTATATCAGACAATAAGGTAAGCGATGTGTTGTTCAGATATGATACAAGTGTTTATTTGTCTTCTGTTCATGACAATGACGTGAGGTGAAGTCGTATACAGCCAATTTCTTTACACTATTATATTATAGTATATACAGAATAATGCCTATTTGTTCAGCTGTGGAGAAGGAAAGAACATTCTGGTCCCTGAAGTAAATTGTATTTGTATCAATGCAGGTGTAACTGTTAAATAACTAGCACCAATCGTGGGTAGGGATGCACTGATCCGATACTAGTATCGGATATCGGAGCCGATACTGAATAAATTAAAATATTGGGTATCGATTCCAAATATCCGATACTGAACCAATACTTTCACCAACTTAATTTAAGTGAATATGGGCAAATGCTGTATGTCATTTGAAAGCTCTTAACATGTAGAATAAAAGTTTTACACTCCGGAATAGCACTATTGATCGCTGTGCAAAATACGGCAGTTAGCAGAATGCAAAGGCTAGCCTCAACCAGTCAAGGCTGGGACACAAGCTATGACTAGGTCACATCTAAAGTAATGAAACAGGCTAATATTGGCCAGTAGAGTTTGCATTTTAGTTTGAGAAATACTGTTGAAGAATCACTAATGCAACATACAGTATTTACAGTATAATGCATTAATGATCAGATCACAATTTGTTAGAATATTTGGAAATCGTCTATTTAATGTAACAAGGACCAGTCACTTTTCCACTCTCTTCACATACACTGCAGTGTCTAAATAAGTCATCTACAAACATACTTTTGTGAAAATCTCACAGTATCAGTTGGTATCGGGTATCGACAGATATGCAAACCCCAAGCATCGGTATCAGAAGCAAAAAAGCTGAATCAGCGCATCCCTGGGGTTATTTTTTAAATCATATTTTGTACTTGTGAACAGAAAGTTCACCTTCAAACTACAATCTAATTTAAAAACCCTACACCTGATTATTTTCTAGCAGTGGAACTACATTTCCTATGACCTCTTTTCATAGTACATTGTGAACTCATTTTTTGGTAATAATACTATGCATCCAATTGTAAAGCAGCTTGCAGACTTGTTTTCTAACATTTGTGACTGTGACCCTGTAAGTTGTGAAAGTTTCTTACAAAATCATCCCTGTGAGGAATTGGAATATTAAGAATGACTTTGAATCAACTCTCAATTGAATTTACTTGTTTCCTCTTTCATTGTTTGTAATGAAAAAAAAAGCAAACAGGTTCATTTATAAAATCAATGAACCGTAATTTGCTCATCTTAAAACATTAAAAGTTGGGGTTTCTGTTGCAAAAAGCTTTACGAAAAACTCAGTTCTCAGTTAAATATTTTTTAACTTTATGTTGCCAATTCAATAAACATAAAATTTTTGGATAAACCCAAGCCGAGCAAACATTGTACAAAAGCTGCTTAATCCCAAACAAAGACAAACCCAACACAGTGCAATATTTGGCACACATAACGGCCGTCAGTTTTTCAGCCCGAACCATAAATGTCACATTGGTCCCAAAATGGATAGGATTCATCTTCTTTAGACCTCGACTGTCTGCCCAGTAGTTTACCGCCATCCATCCAAAAGTTGTTAAATAGTTTCTGTTTGGACCGAAAGGTATCCTGTCCTTCAGTGGCCAACATTTAACAGGCTCTGAAATGGCATTTACATGGAACAGGTTTAGAATAATTTATCATTTAGGACATATAGAGTAAGAGACGTAAAAGCACAGTTCCTCCACTAAACATGCTCCTTAGGCTCATTACAGGACAAGCAAACTCATAACTCAGAGTCTATTCTATTGTATGTACTAGTAAGGTTTTTGATGATAAACTTTCAGTGCAGTGGAAAGCAATATTATGCTTTCTACTGCACAAAAAAATTCTAAAAAGGCTCTGAAGTAAAAATTGGCTGCATACTGTATTTGGTACAATGTTAATCCTTACAATGCACACTCTGACAGAATAGGTAGTGATTTGCAGATACTAACAATGTCAAGACAATGAAGAAGGTGTCCCTGTCGTCTCGCAGCAATCTTGTTTTTGAAGCCACAGTGTCATTATTCACACTTATTTAAACTGACTTGTACATTTTACTTTGAACTTAAGTGCTTTCTACAGCAAAAAAACAAACAACTTCTGTATCTGTACGTTCAGACACTACTGGTCAAGATACAGAGTGGGGAATATTGTACAAGTCCCTTTCACCGCATGGGCTCATGCTCCAAGGCAGCTCAAAAGTGTTAGATCAGAAATGTAAAAATACTGGCTAAATATAACACTGTTTTCAGTAAAGTCTGCAAAAATTTTAGCAGCATTGATTAAGAACAGACAAGAACAATGAAAATCAGAAACATATCAATTGGAACAGCAGATGTACGATTCATCATTCTTTCTTGTCACGACCTCTTTGTGAGCAGACATACAGCAGGCTCAAAATACAAAATATATTTTAAAAAGTAGCAAATACGCATAAAAACTACATACAGTGTAGTGCAACATAAGTGGTTAATACAAACAAAGGTAATTGTCTTCAGTTTTGACTGTTTGTTTTTGCGCCGAGCCTCAGTGTTGGTGTGAATTGAATCTTGAATAGTGGCACATTTTGCTGTCCCCCAAAGAGAAACTAAACCACTCTGCCAGATTGTCTATACTTCAGAGACGAGTGAGTGTTGTGTCTGCTGCCAACAAAATACTATTGATGCAGCTGTCAGGGGAATTTGTAAGGTGAGCATTTTCCTTTATTCCATAAAAAATCTCACTGAAACCATGAGGTACTATAAAAACTCTGAAAACACTCGAACAGATTGTTGTAATTGTTGATATAGTAAGATGTGTATGAGGCAATTACGCTCACAGCCTGTCAATAGTCATTTGTGTGTAAACGAAACAGACTGGACAATGAAGGTGTCACTTAAAGTTCATAGAAGCATGAGCTTTCTGGCTCTCTGTGCCTGTGACAAACAGTTATTCACTGTAGGTGTCAGGGCTTCATTAACTTCTAGTGCAGTGGTTGTCAGGCACAGTTTAAACCCAACTTATACATGATTTAGTCTAAGCTAGGTTTATTCTAGTGAGTAACACACAGTTCAGTAGTTCCCTCACACATAGCAATGGAGCCTTTTGAGACAGTGGGGGAAATTATAGTCTGGAAATTGGAAAACAATGTTTTTTTTTTCTCTCTAGAGGTTGATTTCACTTGAACAGATGAGTAAAATCATCACATGCCGAGGTTTGTAATTAGATTAGTCACATCTCCTCCGAGTGTTTATTCAGAGCCAACCTTGGCACATCAAGGACACTTGGTCCTGAGAGACAGACACAACAGACTGAAGAGGGCACAGGTGTGGATCAGACACAGCTTTCAGATGACTGTAATGAAAGACTACCACAAAATATAAGATATTTGCATAAACACAGCAAAGTGGAGCTACTTCCATTTTCTAATTTGAATGTAAAAGCGACTTTACAGCGATACTTTACAGATACTGTTAAACTTAAGAAAGACTGCATGTTTTCATTTCCCTAAACTGATTCAGAGCTGCTGCTAGAGCTTTGTTTCCTATATTCATGATATCAATCACCACGCTGGACATTTGATGTTCAGATATTTCAGCACTGGTTATCCAAAGTGTGGAGGAGTGAGGAAGTGGAAGAGAATGGGAAAAATAAGTATCCACCCCCATGTTTTCTTTGTCAGCCTCATCTTGTGCAACAGAGAATCCACATAAAGATAAGCTGGTGAATAGTTTACAAATCATCTTTCTGTGGTTGCTTGACGAGACAGGAGCTTGTTCTTGGTTTAATGAAGTTAAAATCAGAGTCGAGTGACAACAGTGAGAAGGAGCTTCAGAGCGAGAACACGGTTCAGGCAGGAACCTTGACCTTATTTTAAAAGTTGAAGTTAATACAAAGGAACAAGCACTGTCATCATAGTTCAACTCTTTACTACCAACAGGAGCACACAAACGTACAACATACTTCTCTATGCCTTAAAAAAGTCTGAATAACTCTGAACCAAATATGTTACAAATGGAAGGACTATGAAGTGACTGAATGTGTGTCTGTGCCTCCTGTAGGTGGTGACCTCAGGAAAGAACAGCAGAGGATATCACTACATTCTCGCCAACCTGGTAAGAACACCATGCTGTAAGTTTCAACACAAAAATGTGATGCAATGCGGTGCAAAGGAATGCATTAAAGAAATGTGTGCATTCCCCTAACTGGCATGTAAATAATCAAATACTAACTGCAAAGAAACTCAGGAAAACAGTTCGATGGACACTATTCAATTCTGCAGCAAAGTTTAGTCACCGGGACACTCACAAATGTTTCTCTTGCTAATAACAAACTACAGGCTATACTTTAGTCTAATCATGGTGACTAAAGATGCCCCCTGTTTTCTCTGGTTTGCTCTCAGGGTTTTTCCAACATGAGTCTGGACAGGGTTTTTGCTGGTGGAGCCAACATCACAGGCTTCCAGATCATCAACCCAGACAGTCCTGTTGTGCAGCAGTTCCTCCAGCGCTGGGAGCGCTTGGATGAAAGAGAATTTCCTGAAGCCAAAAACACTCCACTGAAGGTCAGAGAGGCATTGCTGCCAATGCCCTCATACATTTTATTCAACATCATCAAGGATGTTTTTTTTTTCCTTAAACATTTTTAGGACAAAATATGTCAAAGAGAATTTCTTCATGAAGGCAACTGTTATGTGTTATGAATGTCTTAGAAAAAACATGCACGAAGCAAGTAGAAAAAGATGAGAAACAACTGTAGTCAAATACCATAAGGGCTATATTCTACTCCATCTTGGACTCCTGCTGTCTATTCTTCAGTACGCAACTGCAGTGTACTGACTTCTCTTATTCTTACATGGCTCAGTACACATCAGCGCTGACCCACGATGCCATCATGGTGATTGCGGAGGCTTTCCGATACCTTCGGCGGCAGAGGGTGGACGTGTCCCGGCGGGGCAGTGCAGGGGACTGCCTGGCCAATCCCGCAGTGCCCTGGAGCCAAGGCATTGACATTGAGAGAGCTCTTAAAATGGTAAATGACAAAGAGGAAGACACATTTCTCGTTCACTTTTTGTTGCCATAGAAACGCATCTCTTTTCTGCTTGATTTTGTAGGTCCAGGTTCAAGGGATGACAGGAAACATCCAGTTTGATACATTTGGACGAAGAGCTAATTACACCATTGATGTATATGAGATGAAGTTAGGGGGGCCCAGGAGGGTGAGTTAAAGCAGGAGAAAATGCTAAAAAAAATATAATGGCTGTTAACATTCAACATTTAAATACTCTTCTGACTTTTTGAGGCCACTGTGTGCTGGATATAAAAACATCTCCTGACAGCACACAACTCACTACTTGATCTTGATTTGGACAGAGAGTGCCAGTAGCTAGGTTTTGTGAAGCCTAATTCATGTGAGCTTGCATTCCCTCTGAGACTTAGTCTGGAACAAGTCTACAGCCAATCACTCTGTGACATGACAATGTTCTAGTTGGTAAACCAATCCTACAATGTCACACTTAATGTGTGTGTACAGAAACACAAGTAGTTGTTTTTAACACAAATAGCTAGACGGTTCAGGGGTTTTAACTCTCTGGCAAAAAGAAAGAAATTAAGAATGTTTACATTTAATTAAAGCCTGATGCGGGGTATTTGGTCTTTAAATATATAGCACAGACTTTGATCTATCGCCCAAGAAACTCCTCCATTTCATTATTTAATTACCAGTGCTGTTTCTATAAGTACTAAATAATGGCCCTTTCTAAAGAAACTTGCAGGGAACCATGTCCTGGTGGTAAGTGAACCTTTTGGTGAGTATTTCATTGCATTGCTACTTATGATTATCCTGAAAGAATAAAGCAGATCTGTGTAAACTATGCCCTGCACCTCCAACTGAAGCTCAGCCATATAGTAAACAAATTCTTACTTAAAAGCTCAGTGAAGACTTTGATTCTCGATCCAATGTTCAGGATTAAATAAAAAAAATTGTAATGACAAGTAGATTATACAGTAAATCCGTGTAGAATTAGTACTGATTCTGTTTAATCTGAGGATTTTGCCTGTTGCAAAGGTTTTCGCTTTATACTTTGTCAATACTAAATTAGTGCAATGAGTGGGTAGTCATTAGTCAATAGCACTACTCTGATTCCCTAAAAGGCTGACATGAATATACTGTATGTTAAATAGTGAGTGAAAACATCCAAAATTAGAAAATATCATCTTCACTGAAAGTTATTAACTCCAGTTTCAAACCTCTGTGTTTATGCTGTAAACCCTTAGCTGGGATAACTTACAGAAAGTGAGGAAACCTGTTATCTTCAATTAGCAGGTATAACTAGGTATAAAGGTTAAATGTACTTGAATAATCCAAAGCTTAAATATTTGCTGTCACTTCACC
Source organism: Lesueurigobius sanzi (assembly GCA_900303255.1). Taxonomy (NCBI): domain Eukaryota; kingdom Metazoa; phylum Chordata; class Actinopteri; order Gobiiformes; family Gobiidae; genus Lesueurigobius; species Lesueurigobius sanzi. Next base: position 15,280 of record OMNZ01108222.1, read on the forward strand.
ATTTTGTAAACTTTAAGCAAAGCAAAGTAACATATTTCTAGCTAGGATTAGTATTGGGTTTACAGTGTATGCTGATATCAGGGATGAGGGTATATTTTTAGCACAGTGAAACAACCTGGTGTACCTACTAAAGGGTGCATAACTAGACTAGAAATGCATCTGGTAACTATTCAATTTATCATATTTCAAGAGCTCCACGAGTGCCGCTTTCTTGTTATGTAAGTGAGCCGGGAATAGATTACACCTACTCAGTTCTAGTGCATGAAAAGTGAGAGGCCCTGCTACAACTCTACAAGCATTATCGTCTTGTGCAGATAGAGCCGACCAACTCATATGCACTTGGGAGGCTGTATCTGTGAAAATGTCCGTGTCCTGTGTGTTCTAACTTGGCGTCTCTTGTTTTTCCCCCCAGATCGGCTATTGGAATGAGTTTGAAAAATTTGTTTATATAATGGATCAGCAGGTCACCAACGAGTCCTCTTCTGTGGAAAACCGAACAATTGTGGTCACTACTATTATGGTACACTTTTAAAGCAGGTTTTAATAGTTTGATATTAAGATTTCTGCCACTCGAGGTCAAGGTGTCCATTGTTGCAATCTGTCCTGGGACGGTAGAATTATTTTGGTTTGCGTTGCTTTCCATCCACTCACTACATGTTGAAACAGTCGATTCACGAGAGTGTTTCAACTGTATCCGTGTGGGTGTCAAAGCATTTTCAGTTTTTTTCTGATCAGGTGGCTGTTGTAGTAGTGACGTCACAATACCGGCTCTTGATAAAAAAAAAAAGAATTGTTAGGGACTTAGATCGTCGTGTTTTCATTAAGTCTGTACGTAAGTAAAAATGTTTTCTTTTCATTAAGTAAATTGTCAGTGGCGCTGTAGACAGTCAAATTAATGATGACAAGAACACTCTGCCCAAGAGAAGGACATAAATAGCCAAGGGTGGCAGCCATTGGTTGTTTATATCTCTTCTAACATAGATAAGGCTCTACAATATATAAAAGGTTTGCTACAGGCTTAGAAAAGACATGAAAGATAGGAATCCATAGGTCATTTTTAAATGTACGATAAGGTGCGCCTTATCTTACATTTAAAATCATGGCCTCTCGTGAATTCTGACTTTGCCTATTATGTTCGCATCTTACGCAAATTCAGAATAATCATATGTGTCCATTTCAGTGTCGACTGACTCATTGTCCTCATTAGCAGGCTCAGACAGGTCAGATAGCTGTCAGGGATATGTTGCAGGAGAGCTGTCATCACATCTTTTTCTCACTGTAAGTCTGTGCTTTAAGTTATAGTGACTGTTGTAGATGCATATTTCATTTCCTGGATTAATGCCATATCGATGTCAGAAAGAGTAGAAGTAAAATGCCATATTTGTTGAAAGGTCAACCATAAAGGTATGATGCTTTCATTTTGTAACATGTCATTATTAGAGGGAAGTGATAAATGGATGTCAGTGTAGGCTTCAGTGGTAGTTGATTAATAATACAATATTTATCAAGCACATCTCTCTAGACACTCAAGCTTAAACATCTACCATCTATTAGATTAAAATAGCAATTTTACATGTGTAGAAACATAAAATAATACAAGAAAATGTAAATGCTACATTGTAATGCAATGAATAATGTGTTTTGTGATTTTAATTTTAGTGCCATTGTCTGTAGCAAAACTGAAGCAGATGTTTTTCTTGTCAGACAAATTGTCTCACATCAATGACACCTCAATAATATGACTTAATATTGTTAGATACATCTCCTAATCAGCAGTCACTGATATTTACTTTATGAGTTGGAAAAGTCCCGTGCAGCCTGTCCTGCCCGCGTGCTGCTCTGATGCAAAGCACATGCAATCCCCCTTGTTGCCTACGAGCCCATTTAGAGATTTGCTTGGTACTACATAGCACTATATACCCCATAGCTGCTTATCGTTTTCCCAGCAGCCCATTCAGCTTCTTAACTCCACCTGCAACCTACCTTTTCAACCCGCTTTCTGAATCTTATTTATAATATAGATCTCTTACCCTTACTGTCCCATGCTGTGTGCCCCTTTGCCCGTTTGCCTTTGCTGTTATATGCATGCTGTGTGCAACAAGGCCTCATGTTTGTAAGGCACGAGCTCTTCTTGCCCATCAGTTTACTGCATTTCGAAATGATAACATTTATGTCTAATTAACAGGAAGCTCCGTATGTGATGTACAAGAAAAACTATATGCAGACGGACGGAAATGAGAGATATGAAGGCTACTGTGTGGATTTAGCTTCTGAAATCGCAAAGCATGTCGGAATAAGATATAAATTGTCCATCGTGCCAGACGGGAAGTACGGAGCTCGAGATCCAGAAACCAAGACGTGGAACGGGATGGTGGGTGAACTGGTATATGGGGTGAGTGTCTACTGCACCTGCATGCACCGTAATTGGGCAAAGTGGGGAAATGTTATACCTTCAGTTTTTTACTACATACAACTAACTATATACTTGGCAATTGCCTCACATCAATTTGTGTATCTTCTTCAGTTATGTGATATAATTACCAAATAATACAGTACAAAACTACTTTTCAAAGTCCAGTGTAACGATAATGCAACATTTAATTATCCCTTTATATTTAACTAATGTATTTAATATTATTATTTTGGTAACTGTTTGTATAAGGAATGGTGAGCTGTGACTGAGCTAATACAAGTAATGTCTTACTTTATTTATTGTTTAGATTAGAACAATGTCGAGCACAGCAAACATTTATCAGGCCGTTATTGATGAGACTGTCTGTCTGGAGGTGACTTTAATGCTGTCCTCACTTAATACATGTACAAGCTGGCTTTGTAATTTATGAGGTACAACTGGGCAAGGATAAATACTGTGACCAACACCTACAAATGTCAAAATTGAGTTTGTTTAGTCTTTAATATGAATGAATGAATGTATTTTAGACAAGCCAGTATGCACGTTTAGGTTTGTATACTGTTCGAGACTAACAACCAATGTGCCTGTCTCCATCTCTGCAGAGAGCTGACATAGCTGTGGCTCCTTTAACCATTACGCTGGTACGAGAAGAAGTGATAGATTTCTCAAAGCCTTTTATGAGCCTTGGCATCTCAATAATGATAAAGAAGCCTCAAAAATCCAAGCCAGGCGTCTTTTCCTTCCTTGACCCTCTGGCCTATGAGATTTGGATGTGCATAGTGTTTGCCTATATCGGCGTGAGCGTGGTGCTTTTCCTGGTCAGTCGCTTCAGTCCATATGAGTGGCACCTGGATGAGAATGATGAGGCCAAAGACCCTCAGAGCCCCCCAGATCCTCCAAATGACTTTGGGATTTTTAATAGCCTATGGTTCTCCCTGGGCGCCTTCATGCAGCAAGGATGCGATATCTCACCAAGGTTGGTTATTGTTGTGTCCATTCTCCACCATTTGTCAGCTTTCCTCATCATCTCACTGCATTTTATAGTCCTGTATGGATACGTCATGCTGCCATGGTGCATATTGGTTATTTTGAGCTTTTGCTGCTGTTCTTCTCACATGTCCCACTTCACTGCAATCTGCCCACTTCTCTTCACAACCTGCATCCATTATTTGTTAGCCTGCATGCTGGCTGTGATGCTTTGCATCCACAAAATAACTTATATCCACCATGCTGAGGGCTGTAAAATGCAAAGTGGCATCATATCATTGACAAATCACATTATTCTTGGAGGGCTACCGTGTTTTTGCTGCATGTCTCATTTTACGGTCATCATCTTGGTGCATATAAAATATGTTTGTGTTATTTTAATTTCCTTTTGTCCATTCATTTCTTCTTATTTGAATTCATCTTCATTATCAGACAGTATATTGACCATTATGACCATAGACAAGCATTATTTTAGTATTATTATTTAGACCTGTTATTAGGTGCTGCTAGCTATGACAAAGAAATTGATGCATGTTTAAGGCTGTGGCTCATGGTAAATAAATGCTCCATATATTACGTGGAATAGTGATTTGTCTTAGTGTGTATGCTTCAGCTTCGCTAAGACCACTAACCAGCACAGGTAACTGCAGTTTGATAAATCTATAAGAACATATTTTTAATACTTGGTTGCCTTGTACTGATACTTTATACATATGACAGTAAAATGTGATTATCAAATTGATGCATATCGAACTGCACTACTTTTATTTCTCATATTCTCTCTGTCCCTTGTCTAAATTTCAAGTAGTATAAAGCCAATGAACAAGTTCAAAGTAAATGCATGCAGTCTGAATAACGCAGAATGTAAGGTTTATGTATTCATTACCATTTTACATGTAAACACCGTTACAGTTGAAAGCTTTATAGTTTGTTCAGGCGTGCTCAACCAGTGGATCGCGTGGATATACCGGTCTGCCATCGAACACAATAACTATCAGTATGTACAGGAGACCACAAAAACTACACACCACAAGTCATAAACATGGAGTACAAGAATAAAAGCGTGCATTTACAGTATTGGCCACTACTGCACTCAAGCCAATGTGGATAGAATTACCTTTTAAAGTCCATTAAGCAAAGCCACATTATAACTTCATATCATAAATTGATAAAATCACTTGTGTGTATGTCAATCCTTTCCCACGCTGTGCTTAATCCTCCAGGTCCCTCTCAGGTCGCATTGTGGGAGGAGTATGGTGGTTTTTCACCCTCATAATTATCTCGTCCTACACGGCCAACCTGGCTGCCTTCCTCACAGTGGAGAGAATGGTGTCCCCCATCGAGAGCGCTGAGGACCTGGCCAAGCAGACAGAGATCGCTTATGGGACCTTGGACTCAGGCTCCACTAAGGAGTTTTTTAGGGTAAGCTTGAATATGTCAAGGCCAACTATGACACAATACAATAGTAGCTGAGAGGATGTTGAGGAGGGTGTTAGTTGTTTCTGTAAAATGACATTCAAATGAAAGTAATATTTTTCTCTTTACAAAGATAATCTGCCTAAATTACCTACCTATGCAATTTCTGTTTATAGTGAAGGCTGTAAAAAAAAATTACTTAAATGCGTCTTTAAAAAGTTTCACAAATTTTGAGTCATAGATTGGTTGGAGTTTGTTTGCCAATTCAATCAGTTACAGTCCAATTTGTCCTCACCATACTGCAGTCTGATGTTTTTAAGAGAAATGTCCCGTTTCACAGAAATTGAAATGTCACTCACATCCAACGTGCAGCTCTGAGTTGGATCTATTTTTAGTCCCATTCTGCCGCTGTGATTGGCCACAGTCTGAGACACAGACACTGACCATGTGATAGTTTTGAATGTTTTTACAGTGTGAGTCAGGCCAACATGCTCATCCTTTTGTTGTAAAGGGACTGTTATTTGGTAATGTGGCCAAGTGTGTGTGGCACATGTAATGAGAGTAGTGTCGTTTGTGTGAGCCGGCCCATTTTTAAAGGCGTTCAGGCAGAATGACTCGCTCTGCTGTGCCAAGCTGAGCTGAGCTTTAAAGTCGAGATGGTCATTTGTAACTGGCTGTCCTCTCCTGCACCACACAGAGCTCTAAGCATTACGTGTCAAAGTGTGGTTCAGATTTCTTCAAATGGTTGTGCACTAAACATAGTCTGATCGAGAGCATTTCCAGCCTTTTTGTGTGTAGATTTGATTTTTAACTTGCCGTCTATTTTCTATAAAAGAATAAATTCACTGAATACATATAGTACATAGGCCCCACATGTGCCCGATGCTTTAGAAGCTTCCTGGACACTTACATCCAAGTTTTTCCATGTGAAAATGTGTTAATTTTCTGTGATTTGCCAAAGGTGGTCCCAGATACAGGACAGTAACTTTAACTTGAATTACATAGTCTATTATTCTTCCTGGAGGTGGAAATGCTAATGTAAGCTAGCCTGGCTAGCGTCAGACTAAATATCACAAGTGAATATTTAGTCTGGGAACCACCCATTCATTTTCTCGTAGGAGAGGTGTGGTTTACGATTGTCCATAGTCGTTTATTGGGTGCTACGAATGTCTATCATATGCATCTGCACGTAGCCCAGAGCCAATCGTATCAATTGTACCCGATGACGTATGAGCCTCAGCTAATCCAGTCTGTCCAATAGTACGCCTCACCGTCTAGCCGTTCCTCCCCGTTCTGTGATTGGTCCCCAAATCCCTGCGAAGATTTCGGCCTTGGTTTCCAGGCTGTCGAGCAGTTCGAAAAGATTTGAGTGCGTGCAGCATGGGTATTCCCAGGCTAAGTGTAAGCATTAATGGAAATCATTGTATCTTGGTGACTTTCTAAAAAAATAAAAAACTTAATCCATTTCATAACAGATTTTGAAAAGGAGCTTAGAAATAAAAAATAATAAAAGTCGTTACTATTAATGGAAAGGACTGATAAGTATATAGATACTATACAGTTGTGCTCATAAGTTTACATGCCCTTTTAATCTTTTGGCCATTTTTCATAGAATATGCATGATAACACAATAATCTTTTTCCCCATTCATGGCCAGTGGTTGTGCAAACCATTTATTGCCAAAGAACTGAGCTTACTCTTTTATCTTAATGAAACAGAAACTACTCAAATGTCCCTGATGCTATCATTTACATGACCTTCAACAACTGCCAGGAAACTCACTTCAGCTGAAATACAGGACTCTCTGACAAAATTGGACTCTCTGAAAAAATTTCAAGATGCACAATATGTAAACTTTTGATGAAAATTGAAAAGCGTAGACAAACATTTTTCACAATAAATGGCTTCACGCAACCACACCATGAGTGAAATATAGGTTTTTGTGTTATCATTCATATTCTATGAAATACATAAGTGTACATACCCTGACATTCTGCCAAACCTTTGAGCACAACTGTACTTCAATAGACTGTGCATCTTCATGTACCTAGACAATATGGCTGTCATCATCACAATATGGCTGGCCCTGTCACCAGCTGTTACTGTCATGCCCACAGAGTTTGTGTGAACACTCAAGTGAACTGAAATCGCGCATATGTCAAGTATGATTCACTCACATCTCCTCAGTACTCAATCCATTGCCTTACATTGGTTATGTGGCAGTACATAATACAGGACCCTCAAAATCTCTACTTTATGTACTAAACATCTGCTGGAGATATGAACTCTAACAGTGGATCTATTCCATTGGTTATGTGGTTGTACAAACCACTTGTTCACTTGTTAATACATGACCTGTAGTTTGTATGTGCTGTGCTGCCAGATTGTCAGACTTCAGGCAGCTGGCATCAGGCCCATTACTCTACCTCTGCAACGGTCCCTGCATTTAAAGGGTAAAACTATCACAAATGGCAACTTCTGTTTTCTGGACGTTAAAATGTTAAAATGGGACTAATTGTAGGACAATTGCACTACTAATTTTACAACAATCTTCTGTTAATACCAGAACACATTTGTATTTTACCTGGATGTTTAAACATGAACCTACATAAACCAGAACAACTCACTTTGTTAACTTAAAACAACTTCAGAAATTCAAACATTGAGTTCTTACTGATCAGTGGGGACTTTGTCAGACTGTAGATGTTATACTGTGTCACTGACTGTTGTTTTACTAAAATGTCTGTTTTCTTTGTTCCCTGAATGCAGCGCTCCAAAATAGCGGTTTATGAGAAAATGTGGTCTTATATGAAATCAGCTGAACCCTCAGTGTTTGCCAAGACCACTCCAGATGGAGTGTCCCGGGTGCGAAAGTCCAAGGGCAAATTTGCCTTTCTACTTGAGTCTACAATGAACGAGTACATAGAGCAACGGAAACCTTGTGATACCATGAAAGTGGGCGGAAACCTGGATTCTAAGGGCTACGGTGTGGCAACACCTAAAGGCTCTGCATTAAGGTGGGTGGGATATTATAACAATGTCCTCCATGTTGTTATGGTATTCCACCTACCCTGATGTTTCCTTTACCATTTCTACTTCACTTCTTATTTCCCCAATTGCACAGTGGTCATTTTTGATGTCTTCTGTCTGTCTACTGTGTCTCTGTCACTTTTCTCCTCTTTAGCACAGGTCTTGGTATATTCATATTCAGTTCATCCATTTGAATGTCAATGTGCATTGTCACCATTTCCACCATTTTTATTTTTGCTTTCCTCTTTCTCTCCCCTCCCCACTGGTTTGTGGTGCCCTTTTGCATTGCCTCTAATTTAATTCTCAGATACCTCCCTAATTAATCTGCTCTTTCAAATGCTGCTCTGTCAGTTGTGATGAATGTTAAGCTGCATGCTGGATGTGTATATCTCTGACTCAACAATGACACAGCGTCCCCATCCCGCACACTTCAGTTAGAAGCAATGTATCCTCCATACCACCTCCTAGATAAGATTTCTTTGCTGTAAAATGCTTCTTCCCCTTTCACACCAGAGAAAAGTACAACCAATTTGCCCTCCCGTTCTCCCTTATATGAACCATTAATATTTATCACTATTTCTCTACTAATATTCTATTATATTAGATTTCTCACGGACCTGTTCATTTTCTTACAAGCTATGTTTTATCGTTTCAAGAAATGCTGTTAACCTGGCAGTGTTAAAACTGAATGAGCAAGGCCTCTTGGACAAATTGAAAAACAAATGGTGGTACGACAAGGGAGAGTGCGGCAGCGGGGGAGGTGACTCTAAGGTCAGCCTCAATGTCACCAAAGTCGGGTATCCTACAGTGGAGTAATCGGCAAGGCTGGAGTCACTCATAGTAGAATTTGTATAAAATACTCAGAATATTGAATTAATATCGTAGATGTGATCGAGTGGGAACCCTTTACTTGGCTACTTGGGAGTTTTGTTGATAGGACTAACAGTTAAGTAGTGCTTTTGAGATTAGTTATTGACCTGTAGTTATGAAATCAGAAATCTTTCCCTCTGCTTTTTATGTCTACATGCCAATATGACAGCTTTAGGGCAAATTCATATCTGTACTAGGATTTACGCTCCCATTTCATTTTAAAATTGATACCTCTAGGTTTGAACTGAGAATGCACTCTCCGATCCACCTCCTGGGTGCTAGGGACCGCACGGGGGACAGCGTTGTCTTGAGGGGACTAAGCATCAGCAGGCAAACGTGAGAATTCTAATGAAAGCTGATTCACAAGCATCTAACGGTCCAATATCCGCACAACAAAACCCACGTAAGACTGATAAAATATCACTCGCTCTTCTTTGACTCAAGAGCAGTGACTTTCCCCATGGCCACTTTAAAACTGTACTCAAGGGCCACATTTGTACAAGACAATTTGATTTGAATGGATCAAACTATAACAAGGTTGCAAATGCTAAGACCCTGGAGCTAGTTAACTGTCAATGCAGGCAAGTGATCTTTTTACAGACTATAGTTAATCAAAAACTTGTAGTTACTTCCTCTCCTGATCGTCTTTCTCAAATCAAATGTCTTGTAAAGTTTTAAAATGCAGCCCTTGACTTGTTCTTACCTGAATGCATGGGAGCAATGAGACCCTGGAAGAGGATCCACCTCGGCCACTGCGGCGGCCTGCGACAGAAGAGACAGGCAGAGTTTGCTGTTATAGACAGTCATCCAAACCGAGTGAGCGGAAAGTGGATACTACTGAAAAGATAACGCAAATATGCCGTCTCCTCTAATTAGCAGTGCGCCCTAATTCATGGCTAATAGACTCATGTCTGACCTGACTGCCATTTTTCTGTGTCTTCATTTCACTTTCAGAAAAACAAGTGTGAGTAATATCACTGATATATAGTATTGAAAAGAAATATATATATATGTACTGTATATATATATATATATATATATATTTATAGACAAAAGTCCTTCAATTTGGCCCAAAATTGAACTTACCAAACGATATCCACAAACAACTTGTCACCCACAGCAGAAACTATTAAATGATTTATTATTTGTAACTACATCGAGGTGTAATATATTGAGTATGTGGCCATTATATGTGTCTGCATCAGCATGTGTTTACCTGTTTTGTCCTATATATATTTTTTGTCTGCTTCCAACATGCCTTTCCTTTTCTCCAGACAGACTGAAAAATAAAGATATGATGCACCATAAGTACAGACACAATAGAAGCAACAGTTGTGCAATGGAATAAATTCAAGGCACAATAAATCATACATTTGCTGGAATTATCCACATTAAATGTTAAATGTTTTCAACATAATTGTTTTGAGTCACAAACGTGGCCAGGTTTTCTCATCATCTGCATAAGTAAAGCCATTGAACAACTACTGGACTTACATAAGGTTGTGTTTGGAGGCAAAATGACAATTTCCACCGTGTGTAAGTCCAGCAGCTTTTGTTTGATCATTTGTCAAAATACGGGTTAAATTGTGGTGATTGCATTTAATGTATGAGGTGTGCACGGATCGGGAAGTCTGGGCATCTCTGCTCAGACTGTTGCCTCCGCGACCCGACCCCGGATAAAGCGGAAGAAAATGGATGGATGGATGGATGGCATTTAATGTATATTTTAATTTCTTTGTGTTTATGACAATGTGTATTTTTTTTCTTTTTTTTTGTACAGTACAGGCCAAAAGTTTGGACACACCTTCTCATTCAATGTGTTTTCTTTATTTTCATGACTATTTACATTGTAGATCCTCACTGAAGGCATCAAAACTATGAATGAATACATGTGGAGTTATGTACTTAACAAAAAAAGGTGAAATAACTGAAAAACATGTTTTATATTGTAGTTTCTTCAAAATAGCCACCCTTTGCTCTGATTACTGCTTTGCACACTCTTGGCATTCTCTCCATGAGCTTCAAGAGGTAGTCACCTGACATGGTTTTCACTTCACAGGTGTGCCTTATCAGGGTTAATTAGTGGAATTTCTTCTTTATCAATGGTCATGAAAATAAAGAAAACACATTGAATGAGTAGGTGTGTCCAAACTTTTGGCCTGTACTGTATATATAATTATATATAATTGTTCGGCTATACATTTTCACTACAATTTTTATCTCAGCAAATACTGTACACTATAATTGTTCTGCTTGTGATTAACAAAGTTTGATAATGGAGCAGCCATTTTGTACAGTATTACATGGCCCCATCTACTGGTTCATCAAAGTAAATACACTGTCACTGTTTCTTACTTTAAGCACAATTGGGCCAAACTAAAAGGGTTTATTTTGTTTTTATTTGGTCGGGACAGTGCATGTTAATGAAGTCATATGGGACTCATACATGTAAACATGCCACACCAGATTGTAGCAATGGGCTAATTTCTATTCGTTGTCCCACACTCATATTCTCAAACACACTCTCACCAAGTCATATACAGTATTTATGGCAAAATCTACTTCATAGTCATACACTAAATGGTAAAGTGTTATTCACAAAACTGAATCATATAATTTTAGCAATACTCTATATGACTGGATGGAGCTTTCAGCACCTGGTGTAACAAAAAAATCAATGGGTATAATAATAATTATTATTATTATTATTATTATTATAACAATAAGATTACATATGGTTTATATCATGCCTTTAAATACAACAGTTGGTTTTACATCTCTATACTTTACGTCATGCTACGTCACTGTGGTGCAGATGGTAGAGTGGGTGCATGCTGTTGTTGTATTCTTGGGGTTTGGTTACATGACTTGCCCCCCTTCTGGTAACAGGGCACACACATCAGCAGAGGCATAACCTAAAGACAAGATAAACAAAATATTACTGTTATTGTTTGTAGATGTGTAACTACTCATGTAGATATTTAACAAGCGTCTCATCTAGTCTAGACTTTGCAATGTTAACCAAAAGTCATCATAACTTTATCCTTCAATGAGTTCTGACCGAAGAAAAGGAATGACGGATCACTCTTGTGCATGTGTCTTGATGTTACATATATATCATTCATTTAACAAAGGCATTCTGTCTGAACATCCATTTTATTTGGATTATTGAATTACAAACACTGATTTTGTTTCTGAAAGGAAATACACTTTGAAATCTAGCAGTCAACTTATCATGTTCAAATATCCACCCCTCAACACCATGACTTAGTCAAAGCAATCTGATGTAAAGCAGCCTTATTTGACAAATATACAGTATTTACTTGGCCCTCTGGCTTACCTGTTTGGTATAAAACGTCTTGTCTTTATTGGTGTTTTTTGTGAGACATCATCTCTGTAGGTTAAGCTCTAAATGAAATTGAACAGCTTCATTTTTGCCTGTAAGTCAAGAAAGGGTTCCTGTTAGATCCAGCTTGATAACCATTAAAGGCTGCCCATAGCACAAAATACACCACATCAATTATTGCATATTTCCCTCATTCTGTGCAGCAGCTGCTTAACTTGCTAATTTATTTCATATCTTCTCTCTTCTTGTGATCAGTGTGTGCCGATTACTCAAAGCGATATAGCTGGGGTCTGGCGTGCTAGGGTAGTCATTGTGGGTTATCACAAGTCATACGTTTATTGTAATGTTGCTTGCTATAATGTGATGTCTTGGCCAGGACCCTACAATATCGCTTTGCTTAGTGTAAAGTAGATAAAAAGTTGAATAACATAAAATAACATAATATAATGTTATTTATGTTATTTCCCACGTGAAGAACTCCTGTAAACCTTGCAGTATTGAAACTCAGTGAACAAGGCATCTTAGACAAGCTGAAAAACAAATGGTGGTACGATAAGGGTGAATGTGGAACCAAGGACTCGGGAAGTAAGGTCAGTCGCTGCAGGTCTTTCTACACAAAAATGCATTTTGACCTAACCTTCATCTGCAAACATCAATGGCACACATCCACCCAAACATATCTCAACACTGCTTGTCTTTATTGAAAATACTAAGTAGACTTAGTTCACAAACACATACAATAATTTATGCTCCTATCAATTTGTTACTAGACTCAGCATGATACACAAAAACATGTATTTTCATACCATTTTCAGAAGAGAATTGAAACCATTAGACTGCTGTTATGACATCCAAACCTCTATTGAAATTTAGCTTATTGGTGTTCTTAATTCATATAGCTTTGAAATACCCATGGACGTGTGAAGTAAAGGATTACCAATGAGTAGTGGATAGTAGTCGATATTACTATCCCAGTAGTGAAAGGGCAAGTGGGACCAATGGATTAGAATACACATAAATGAATTTCAATGTTTGGCCCTAAATAGCAGCAAAAATGGTTCAATTCACCTTCAACTTTTTACTTTATTTTTATTATAATGCAATGTATAAAGGTTGAGAAGAAATCTTAGTCAAAACCAGAGATTCCCATAGACATACAGACCTGTACGACCATGACCGCCTTCCTTCACGAACAAGACAAGTTAGCATACAGAAGGATAGCCTAGTTTAGCAACTAGCTTATTTCGAAATTCACCATTTCCTATGTAAGACATATATTTAGTTATATGGGTGTGTTATAAATTGAAATCATTACTTTTGATTTGGGCAATTGTTATAAATTATTAAGATATAGCGTTATCTGGATTAGCTTTAGCTTATGGGTTGTTGCTTTGTTACACAGTTATGTCCATTAGCAAAAGTGAAATAATTATCAAAACATTAGCTTAACTTTTGGGTATTTTTGTCGTTATTTGTCATTAGAAGATGTCTTAATGGTGGTCTTTACCTTTCCTAGGACAAGACAAGTGCACTAAGCCTGAGCAATGTGGCCGGGGTCTTCTATATTTTGGTTGGAGGCCTGGGGCTGGCGATGACCGTGGCCTTAATTGAGTTCTGCTACAAGTCACGTCAAGAAACTAAAAGACTCAAATTAGAAAAGAATGCGCAGAACTTTAAGCCAGCTCCTCCAGCAAACACTCAGAACTTTGCCACGTACCGTGAAGGCTACAATGTCTACGGCACAGAGAGCGTGAAGATTTAACCGGTGACCCATTTTAAAAAGGCTTTATGTCCCTCATAAACAGTCAAATTGTTGAGCTTATCACTGATTGTCTTTCAATTATAGAAATGAACTGAGTGTGTTTCATTGATGTGTCCGGATGAACACTACCCCTCTGGGACGCTGGCACACCTTTGGACGTCTTGACACCGGTTTTGGAGCCAAGCCTTGAAGTCCACATGAGGCGCTCACTTGTGGCTGTGAGGCCTGGCTGTCCCATGACTGTACATACAAGGGCCTGGCCTCGAACACTACCGGAGCAGGACGCTGTGAGCATCTGGAAACATGGGTTTGCCTCTTGCAGTGCCTTATGAAGCATTTGGCGTTATGGCAAGCATTTTAAAGTGAACTGGAAATGAAGAGATGTGCAAATCTTGGGAACTATTGCCTCCCGTAAAATTTAGATAATTTGTGGCAAACTTGTTTTATACTTAGATCCTATGTCAAAGAAAAAAAGCCATGGTTTGCAATCAAAACATCTTTAACATTCTAACATTTTTGTGGTGAAATCTTTACTTAGATAGGCTATAATTATAATATAATTAGTGATAAAATGTTATTTTTTGTGTCAAACATAAGGCAAGCATCAATCTCTGATCAAATGTTTGTTTTTGTTTTTCCCCTTTTTCATATAACATCTGGGCAACTTGCCACAACTGTTTTTCTCTCAGAAATGTGTTGGTTGAGCTGGGCATCATTGTGTTTTTAAAGATGAAGCCTTCTTTGTAAGACTGCTGTTGTTTAACTGCCATATTTTGTCATCATTTTGATGAAAGCTTTTAACTAGGCTACAACACATTAGAGCTCTTTATTGATAACATCAGACCCTTTCACAAACATGAGGCTTTACTTGGTTAGATTAAAACTCCACCTTAGTGCAGTATATCTACTGAATTTACAGGCGTAATTTCATAGCCACTGGGGTTGTGGAAAGGTGTTCATTGGGCTATTTCTGTACAGTGAAGCAAGAGATTAAGTCTTAACTTGTTTATATTCACCTTTTCACCAAGGAAAATATTGTTTTAAATCTAAGCCCTTTCTTCTAAAACTGCATGTGACTTTGGATGTAGTTGTTTCACAATACAACTTGAATGGACCCTGGATGAATCTCAAAAGCATCTGACCTACTCTAGGTAAATTTTGGCATTTCATTTGTACCTCAGCCATGGCAGTTGCATGTATGGACATAAACCTCAGAAGAGGTAGTGTACACATTTTTTAATACATTTCCTTAATAAAATCAGGTTTATATTGCCTTTTGTGAGTAAGTTGTGTTGTATTCATTGCAAACAATACAAATATACACACTAGATACAATGGCCTAAACATTTTGTTCTGGCCGGAGGTGACACTATACAATTATGCTAAACAAAATACTTGTTGGGTAGAAAGTTTTGCACATTGGATGTATTCAAGAGGAGCAAAGACAGATCAGTCCTCCATCTAGTCAAACATTGGGGTAACACCCAAAGTTCAGCCCGGGGGCCAAATGTCGCCCACTGACGAATTTTGGTTGGCCCTCAGGCTTCTGACCCAGTTGGCACGCATCACTGAAGACCTTTTTACTGCATGTTACAATTCTAGGCAATTATACACTTAATATCTTACATCTGGTTAAAATCCACCTAATTTAATGTTTCACTGCACTGACCACTGTCTCAGGCCCTCTATGCCATATACATAAGTATGTGGCCCATGGTATGGACAGGATTGCTTTTCAGAAGACCTTTAAAAAGTAATCGGGCTAATTAAAAGGACAATGACATTGCTGAAAACATGACCACCATTATTAAAGTGAGACACTAGGAAAACTATTATTTATTGAGTTTTCATTTTGTAAAAAAAAAAAAAAAAAAAAAAAGGTACATTGAATACAGCAGATAAAATTTCCAAAAGTCATTGCAAAACAGTTATTTGGAGTACAGAGTATCAGGTCTTTTGTCTTGATTTTTCTTTACAACTCTACATTTGATTTAAAATTGAACTGGATTTTTTTTTATTTTTATAAATTATATAAAACCTGATTAACATAAATTCACAAAAGGACACTGTGGGGTGAAAAACGTGGAAAAGCAATAACATGATATGTATTTCATGTTACCCTTTATTGTACACAATATACACACTGGTCCTGGTCTCATTTTGCTTGCATTAAAAGATGAAGATAAATAAATAAAAAAAATATCTATGCATCTTTAAAGGATGAGGTAAGCGAGTATGGAACGCATATTAACGCCAATAAAATGGTTTTAAGCAGAGCTAGATAAATGTACAGAATTTTTTTTTGAGCAAACATACCAAATCTATGAACAGATGCTATCGAAAAGAATTTCATACAGTAACCATTTCACTAAATGGGCATTCTTATCAAACGGACATGGCGCAACATACTGTATAATAAAAAGATGCTATTTTAAATGGATTACTGTATAATCTTGAAATTGAAAAAGGGCTGATGTAACTATCGCTAACAATTGTGAGGACAGGATTCTTTAAAAAAGCAGAACTAGAAGTATGACTGATGAACAGGACAGACGGAGTTGCAGTCATCTTGACGGAAAAAGCACTGCGTCTCAGGTTCCGCTGCAAAAAACCAGAGAGAAAAAGGCATCACTCAAAAACCGATGGGTTTATTCACAAGTAAGAGGCAATAAGAGAATATACCTTACCTCCATAATTTACAGCACATCATCTATGCTTGTCGGAGGATTTATGAGTGAGACTGTTAAGGCACACACATTTGAACCAGAATTGAAGATGTAGTTGAATAAATGCAACCTCTCGTTTTCTATCGCAGTAAAGCTGGAGTTAGATTTTGTAAAGACTGAAGTTCCACACTGCATGAGTGAATCTGGCACCCTTGGAGAAAGGGTGAAGGCCTGGGACCTTGTGTTGTTAACAGCAGCATGTTTTTGATGTATTTTAATTAGCTTTCATTGATGTGGATTGGATGAGGGCAACATGACTGAAAATCATAGATAAATAAACCTGTGTAGCATGGCCCCAGCTAAACCCCAATTTACACAGGCAGAGCCAAATCCATAACAATTATTGTTCACAATAAAGGATATTGCTTTTTTTCTTCTTTTCCACCGGTGCTGTCCCTCTTTTCTTTCTTTTCAGATTTGTCTTTGTCGTGTCTGGACTCCTGAAAAATATACCAATTGTTTTGACATTAATAAAATATCATTTTAATATTTTTGTTAAGCCAAGTCACTCTGAAGTCCTCAGAGTTTTTTTTTTATATAGCCTTAATTTAACCAGGAAAGTCCCATTGAGAACATCTTTTTCAAGGGAAGCAGTTACTACATACACAGTCAGCAATTTAAATGACAAAAACAGCTACAAGTTAAGGGCGCTGTCTCAATGCTCCAAATCTGGATTTAAAGGCATTCAAAGAAATAAGTTACTTTCTGGTCTTTTTCCAACATGTTCCATGTAGGACCAGAGTACACAATGCCCTCATCTGAGTCCAAGTCTTTAATGTGTGAGGTCAAGTCCAGTCCGATCCAATCTCAAGACCAAATTACCGCCGATCCGGTCAGATCTTGGAAGATAAACAGGGTAAGGCCTTGTCAGTACTTGGATAGGAGACCGGAAGTTGGATACTTGGATTACCAGGAAGTCTGGGTGCATGTAGTGTGTGAATGGTTGTGGTGGTCGGAGGGGCCAATGGTGCAGATTGGCAGCCTTACGTCAGTCTACCCCAGAGCCGCTGTGGCTATACCAATACGGAGTATGGAGTGAATGAAAAATGCAATGTAAAATGTCTTTGAGAGTCCAGAAAAGCGGTATATAAAAGCAATGCACTCCCACTACCACTATTGGATTGATTATAATTTGAGTGCAAGTCAATCAAGATCAAACAACTGAACATGGCAGTCTATTCATTTCAATAATTACACACCTCTGCTTTTAACTTTTTTCTGACCAATCAGAATAGTGGAGGGTTAGAGTTGGGCTTGGCAAAAGACTTAAAAGCAATTTTGACTTTATACAAACAATAACAAAGGGGCAAAATATCCATGACAAAAAAATGGATTACGAGGCCACAAACCGATTTTGAAAGCCATACCGTGACATGCGAACACGAGCAGTTTGTTGCAATTTGCTAAGTCACAACTTTGGGATTCAAGTAATACATCTCTGAGCCCGGCCAAAAAAAAAAAAAGATTAAAAGGGACGCAACGGAGTTAGATCATTTTCATACTCGTGACTGCCACCTCTGGCCGTCCGCGTAACTGCAGTCTCCATGTTAAGCTGGTGAATGACTGCTGCCTCGGCCGAACACGCAACTTTCTAGTGACGGTGCAGGCTTATAGCAGCAATTGAGTGGGATAGGTGTGGGCTCACAGTACAGCGCAGGACATTGCTGGAGCATGTAGGGGGTGGAAAATGTATTATTTTTCAAAATTTTAACTTCCGCAGAGTCCCTTTAAATAATTATCATATAGCATTGATCACAGACACAGCTGCAAACGAAACCAACCTTTTTGCCGCCTGTGGAGGTCCGTTCCGTTTTCAAAGACTCGCCTTTCTCTTTGCTTGAAGATTTTGGTCTCTTGCTCTTCTCTTTCTCCATTGAAAGTGGAGAATCGCCCGAAGGACTTGTGCTCTTGATGGTCTTGGAAGAATCTGGCGACAGTAATTTGACATGAGTGGTGCATATTACAAGGACAAAGTAATTACAGACGGAGCGTAAACATACTAGTTCCATTCTCATCTTTCCGACGCTTGGCTTCCTGACTTGCCTCATGGTCGTTGACAACATGGTCCTGAGAATAAATTATAGTTCAGCATCATCAAAACTATAAATGTACAATAAATGCGTAGAGTTGTAAGGAGCACAGACTCTTTTCCTGTCTTTACGATCCTTGTCTTCCTTCTTCTCCTTCATTCGTCCTGGTGAATCTTTCTTCTCCGGCTCCCTCTCTCTGCTCTTGGATCGGTCGAGTGAATTGTAGTTGATATGTTGCTACAATGGCATGTAAAAGACAAAAAAACTTTTATTTTCAATTTAAAGTATTTAGGGTCAATTTAATTGTAAGACCATGTTTGTAAATAAAATGTTACATAAACTGTTCATGACATAAACCCACATTAAAATTACGATCTTAAGGGGGAGCGAGATGAGGACTATAAACGGCAACAGCTAGGGCTGAAACAAGCAATCGATTAATCGTCAACTAATTGATTACTAAAGTAGTTGACAACTATTTCAATAATCAATGAATCATTTTTCTGGGTTATACAGACTCCGACAGTAAGAATTAGGTCCAAATTTTGTGTTTTTGGTGAAAAACCTATGTTGTCTCTAAAGGCATTGGTTATAGAAGGGATTATTTTAGCTCTGATTATTCCAAATACGAGATCAATCTTGGACCATAATCTAATCAGAGCAGAATGAGGACTCTCTCACTTACACAACCCCAGACTGAATTTTAGAAGTTCTTAGCTTTCAAATGAGGAATGACATGAAACTTGTACAAAGAGCATCCTACAGAGATTATCTTTTAGTTTAATCTATTAAGGCTTCCTCAAACGTCATCACTTTAGCTTCATGAGGCCAAAAAGTTTTTTTTGGATTACCTAAATAATTGT
Organism: Lesueurigobius sanzi; assembly: GCA_900303255.1. NCBI lineage: Eukaryota > Metazoa > Chordata > Actinopteri > Gobiiformes > Gobiidae > Lesueurigobius > Lesueurigobius sanzi. Next base: position 34,723 of record OMNZ01108222.1, read on the forward strand.
TAGTTAGAGCTAGGGCTGCAGCTATCAATTATTTTAGTAATTAATCTATTGATTATTTATATTGATTTTATAGAGTATGTATGTCATGTCTTCAGAGCAGATTTTGAAAGGAGAACCACATTTCTGATAGAAATAACACAATTTATTCTTAATTTCTCATTAGTCTGTCCCTAAAGAACAACATTTCAAACAGACACTGATTGGTCAGTGCCCAGAGAACCAAAATAATAAATGTTAAACATCATGTACATATTAGATCTGGACATGTTTACATGACAAGATCTGTGGAAAAATAATTGACCCTACCATTAAAGGGTTTTCATCCAAAATACTAGCTTGTATTTTTATTCTGGCTCAAATCAGACAATTCTGTCAAGAAAACGATGAATGGATTACTAAAATAGTTGACACTTATTCTGATAATGGATTAGTTGTCGATTAATGGTTTCAGCTCTAGCTACAGCCATAACAACAGCTAAAGTCAATTAGAATTACAGTTTTAAACATATTTATTTAACGCCTTTCTGGGCTCAAGGGCGCTTTAAAACAAGGCACATACAGTAAGCTACAAAACACAATATTAAAACCAGCATACATATAAAAGGGAACAGTGCAATTATGGTCACAATGAGTCGTTTGTCTAAACAGATGATTTAGAGTTTAGATTTGAAATGGGAGTGAGTCAGTGTTGTGGAGGTCAGGGGGTACAGACTAAACTGATATGAAGTACTGAAAACTGTATAAGGGAGATCATACCTTGCTTGTGGCCTCCTTGAGTTCGGTGCTATTGTCCTGTAGGGATGAATGGAGATGACACATGAGCTGGGAGGGGGTGGGGTGGGTGGACAGCAGTAGTCGGAGAAGGGGTTGGGGAGAAGGGGAGCTGGTGCTGGTCAGATCAGCAGCAAGCTTCTCCCCTGACCTCTGACCTTCAAGGACTGAGGTGTTCACATTGTTATTACAAGAAGAGTTCAATGACTCAACATGTGGAATGTACTCACTGAAGTGGCAAAGTCCTGAGATAATAAAATAATCCTTAGATCTAAAGACTACAATCTAACTTACAAGTCTGAAACTTTGAACAGACGGGATAAAAAAACGTGCAGCAGAGCTGATATTTATATACATCTAAAGTGCAAGTGCTGTAATGTTCCTACAGGAGTGTGCCTGTGAGTGAAAGGCCAATTATTCAAGTACGTGTCAGGTGCCCTACATACAATACTGAATTGTTGCTGGAACTTACAGGTTAGGAAAAGACACTGGGTGTCTATTTCTCTGGTGGTAGGGAAAAATAAAACCTATAACATGATTCCAGTGGTTTGGGCGCATCTTCAGATGAGTCAGGCTGCACCCGCACTTCCCTCTTTCTCCCTCTGTGTAGGGTCAGGTATTTGGATCATTAGGCGATTGCAAAACAGCAACATTCTTCCACCACTGATCTTGGCTGCTGGTAAATCCGGCAATCACTGTTTGCTTAGAGGTAGTACGACTGTTGATAACGGTTGCTGGTGATGGGGTAGAGCTCAAGGGACCAAAACGAACTCTTCTTAGATGAAGGATGAATTCAGGCAATTGCAACAAGCCAAGAAAGGAGTGATTGATGACACCGCTGCAGTGTAGAGGTTCCGGACACCAGGCAAACATTAGAGGTACATCCTTCTACTCCTCTCAATCAGAACAGAGTAAAAAAAAAATAAAAAAATCTACTGCTGTAACCAGGAACTCTTCAACTTGCAGAAAAAGGACCAAAAAAGGCTAAGTATAAAAATACTGCTTCCAAAAATGCAAACAATGGGAAAGCCAACTTTCATGATATGGCAAAAAGATTTTAGCAGGTGGAAAAAAACTGGAACTTATTTCAAGAAATATGTAGAAAAAAAAAAATCTTCCAAGGCACACTTCCATTACAAAAATACAAAAATAGAACTATTTCAATATCAAAATATTCAATATATACAACATTCTCTTGACCAAGTCCTGAGGGGGTGCCTCCATTCCATAAAACTTAACGCAGATGTCCATGTAGTAACTTCCATCTCTCGATAGAATGGGAATCCAGACACTTGAATGCAAGAAGGCTCCTCTGGTTTCTTCTGAGCTGGTGGAATGTGCAACGGCAGGAAGGGCTCCGGCAGAGAGAGTGGAAATGGGTACAGCCTTCCTCAAGCCATACTAACCTTAACAGACGAGGAGTGGGATGGAGAGGAGTGGCTGTCAAGCTTTCTTCTTTTGTGATCTTTAAAACACAAAAAAATCTGTTTAAGAAAAAGCCCCACACTAAAACGATATTATTTAAGACAAAAGGTTCCCTTACCCCTCTCAGAGTCGGCTGACTCAGCTCTAGGAACTGAAATTTTGAGGGAGGTGGCTGTAGTGCTGCGGTCTTTCTCCTTGCTCTTTGATTCTCTGGGCAAATCTGGCTCTCCGTTACCGGCCTTGGCGTCTTTGGCGTTCTTGTCCTCGGTCTTCACTCGGTCAGCCTTGGGAGTCTTCTCCTTACCCTCGCGTGTGGTCCGCTCCTCTTTCCCCGTACGCTCGTCTCGGTGCTTCTCTCGTCTCAGCTCACTCTTCAGCTCAGGAATGCTGCCTGGAGTCTTCTCCTTCTTCTCTTTCTTCTCCTTTCCACTCTTCTCTTTATCATCTTTGACACCTTTCGTGCTGCAACAAGAAATGTATATTTTTGGATACTGTAATGATTTTACATAAAACTATACCATTTTAGTAGGGGCTGAAGTACCTACCTGTTGACAGCAGCATTTCCATTGCTAGTGGTAACTTTGGCCACTGTACTGTTGGCTTTGCTGATTGGTTTTGTAGTCCCCTGAGATTTCTCTTTGCCCCGCTCTAAATGTATACAAAAGCACAAATTTACCAACTTTCAGTGACAAATGTATAGGCAGTACAGAAGTATAGTGACAAAAGACCCTGACCTCCGTCTTCCGATGTTCCATCATCTGTCTTGTTTGTGCTGGTGGCAAGTTTGCCTGAGCCTCCAGGACCGTTCTGTTGACTGGCTGGGGTAGCACGTGCAGGCTGCTCTTTGTGATGAAACTCATTCTCAGGGACCATGTGCACCTTCTGGATTTTCAATCGACCTGAATAACTATCAGAAGCAACAATGGTTTATACAAAGCAAACATTGATGACAGGGTCAACATTACGCAATAGAACTAATTTGGTCATCTCTAATGGTTCGTACTTTTAAAAGGACTTGTATCAATTTTCCCCTCCTTCCTGTGCAAGAGGAAGCTAGTCACGCTTAAAATTGTTCTTACAGTCTTTCCTGACACAGATGTAGCATCCCAATTGTCTGCTGAGAAACATGCCTTAATACAATATTGTAGGGCAGGGCAAGGACCAAACAAATGCTTCTTTTTTTCCCTTCAAATTGATCGATCATCTTGTTTTTTAATAATAAAAATAAATAAATATACTTTTACTGAACTAAAGAATGCTTTCCATTCCAGTGCCATTTAACAAAAGAAAGAATTAAACCTCATCTTTTTATTACTCCAACCAGGCACGGCTACAGTATTGACACAGCCCTACAATGTTGCATTATGAGACCAGGCCAAACGCAACAATGTGCATCCCAATGACCATAATACAATGCATATCCCATTCATCTTGAGAAAATTGGTCTTGTCTAACTATACAAGTGCCTAAATTAGCGTTTTCATTATGCTGAATAAGGATCTGCAGTGGTCAATAGATACTTTGGTTCAGGCTGTATATTGCCAAACAAATTGTGATAAAATGTACACCAGTCAAAGGTTTGGACAATTTTTTTCATGCATTGGTTTATTTTCAAGACTAGTTACATTGTAAACTCTCACTGAAGGTATTAAACATGAACACATGGAAATGCCAAGAGCAATGGGTGGCTATTTTGAAGAATCTAAAATACGTTCGAGTGTCCAAAGGCAAAACCGTAAGTTTTTTGTTTTCTACATAATTCATGTATTCATTCATAGTTTAATACCTTCATTGAGAATCTACAATGTAAATAGTGTTGAAAATAAAGAAAAGTGTATGATCATACAAAATCAATACAATATAAATCAAAATCGCAATATATTGAACACAGCCCGAGTGAACACAATATACTGCAAAGGGGAAAATGGATAAATGACTCCGCTACAAGAAGAAACTCATTTAAAGTGGCAGTCTTAAAAAAGTAGTATTTAAAGATTGCTAAAGCGCAATTTCAATTAACTATGGCTGTGTCTGATTTGGGTTTACCCTGGATAAAAAAGAAAAGTACTAGGCTCAAGATGAATGGGATACCAAAAAGCAAAAGTAGTCCAAAACTAATAAAAATGATTATTAAGTGATTGATGGAGATCAGTGGATACTGAAAACAAAAAGTCACTTAATTTACTTGAAGGTACCAATACGTAAAATGTGTAGGTTATTATAATTTAGTAAACATGCTCTATAGAGAGCTGGACTGCACACAACGCTGTTACCCCATTGCTAAGGCATAAAGGTCTGGTCTCTTGTCCTTCTCTTCAAGACAGATCTTGTGAACACGACACTCCAAAGCTTGGCCAAGGTTCAGGACCTTCGGGTAGCAAGGCAGGATTTTAGTGAGCACAATAAGAATATTTCTTATGTGTGTATAGTCTCCTGTTTCCAAGCAGTGTACTGAAGCCTATAAGAGAAGCAAGAAAATTCATATTATTTGGTTTTGAGTTGAGATTACAGTATGTAATAAGAGGCACTCACTTTAGTCAGCATATAGTGCCATTTGTGTACTACATGTCGAAAGTTCTCATAGTCCAGCTGATCAGCTTTGTGCCCTCCATCAAAGCCGGTAGATCTAAAGATGGTTACAAAGCCAGGATAACTGCTGCACTCCTGAATCCACAAGAAAAAGGTTTTACCAACACAAAGAAAAATAATCGGAATAAAGCTCAAATAAGAAAATAAAAAAATACCTTTTCATAGACAGCCCGGTCACTATGCCAGCGCGTCACAGTCTCCAGCATGCAGCAAAGGAAGCGGCCGAAACGGTGAGACTCATTCTCTGTGCAGCTGGCCACTGTGTAGATAATAGCTGAGAAAACCTGCACAAATAAGGATTGCACATTAGGACAATGTTATGAGATATAAACACTTTGGGAACTAGAGTTTGATCTGAATTTCCATGAGGGCCTGGCTTACCCTATCGTAGCACAAGAGGGTGCAGAAGTTTGGGGTCTTTTGCTGGTGAATAAGCTCAACAAAGTGAGCACAGTACACAGCATCAATGGATGAGAAGATGCAGCGTGGAAATAGGCAGAGTTGCAGGAACTTTGTTATGGTTTCATTCTTTGTTGATTCTATTGAGAAATGTGTTACAAAAATTGTAAAATGTCTACATTCAATCAGCAATTAAATTGCAAACCTAAAATATTTATCAGACAACCAATTCATTTTTAAACACTATGGGTTTGTGACTACTTACTTGCCAACAGCCAGTTATCCTTCTCCAGTTTGAGACGATGGAGCACTCTTTGGACATGTTCAGCCTGCTTTTTTTCTTCCTCTTGCAATTTTTCTTGTAAAGCGGTGCAACGCTCCTTTTCCTTCTTTTTCTTATTCATTGGCTAGAAGCAAGTACAACCATTATTAGCGCTTTTAACTCAATAACATAGTTGGGCAGTCATTGTGAAATGAAACGGTTGAAAATACTTACAATTTCAGGGTTGTCCTCAATGGCTTTGATCTGGGCTTTGAGCTTATTGACCTCACGCTCATATGCAGAGTGTGGCACAGCCAGATCGTACATAGTGAGGGACCAAAATGTGACATAAAAGTGAGGGCGCATATCTTCCCACACTCGAGTCGCATGGAGTGAAACGACGGCTTCATGAACTGGGCTCATGACTTGATCACAGGCTGCCACATATTTGTGTACCTTTTGCTGCTGTCGGTTGCCCTTGTCTGCTTTTTTTAACTCATCATACTTGGACTGTGAATAAAATTATATGAAATAATCTGTAAAAAAATACAACATATTATTTGTTCTACTCACCATTATGTGATGTGCGTACATGGGCCTAGACAGGAAAAATGCAGCGTCATGAGGAGTATGGAACTGGTTGCATAGAACATCAATTGGAGGAACACGCTTAATGTAGTCTTCAGTGCTGAGGTTGGAGGCCAAAAAGCCTCCAAATTGCACCAATGTGTCATGACACTGAATAAAATAAGATTTGGTTGGTTATTGGATCATTTATATGAATCATTTGATTAATTTATGATGTACCTGATCATAGAGATGACCAACAAGTTTCAAGTGATTCTCTCCACCTTCAAGGAAAACTACACCGTTGCGTTGTTGCGCCATGAGTAAACACAGTGGTAGTGCCAAATCATGCTCAAGCAGAGCATCCTTTAGACGTTGTGATGATTTCTTTGTATTTCTTATCTGACCAAAGTAGCCTCCCTGTGGATAAAAATATGCCAAGTCAAAGCTGTGAAGATCTCTGGTTTAAATTGTCCAAACCACCTTCTGCCCCTACCTCAGCCTTGAGTTGCTCTCCTCCCGTCATAGCCTCCAGCTGCTCGGACGTCATCTCATCTGTAATCTCGATCCCAGCCATTTTCTGCACTACCTCTTTCAGGATTAGCAGATCAAAGCTACAGAAAAAGGAAGAGGTAAATTAACACGTGGTCAAAATGATAAATAAAAGGTAATTTAACCATTTCAAATAATCTTAACAAAGTTACCTCTTTCCGGCTTTGAGTTGATTCGTCACATACTGAAGAAGTCCAGCCAACTCAATTGGATACTTCCTGAACACAGCCCCACAAAGACTTGCCAAGCCTATGTGCAAAGGGAATAATAATAACAAACTTATTGGGATAAAATTATGGTCATACAAAAAATCAATACTAACTCTGTAGCCATGAGGAGATGGTGGTGTCATCGTGCTTCATCTTTTCCTTCTCAGGATTGGCTAGAGCCTCAATTATGCAATCTGAATATAGAGTCAGGGATAGTTTTGTGGAGTCAACCATACACACATATTAAAGACACATCTAAAAGCCACATATTAAGAAATAGCATTCATTCATATTCAAATAGGATACAAGCCAAAACATCATAATTGAGTGACGTGAGGAACTTCAACGAGTCGACGACAGGGACAATAAGGTTGTCGTACCATTGGATCTGCGACAACATCTGGAAAAGTGCACAAGAGAATTACCAAAAAAAGACGATCAGAAAACATTTGTTCTGTTCTTCTTCTGGGAACATCCAAATATTCCCAGTATTGTACTTACATAATCAAAGAGAATGGTGGGATTGCTATGGCTCAGCTTGCCAATCTGTCTTCCAGACTGCTTTACATTCTCTTTGGTCAGTCGCCTAAAGCAAAACAAGAACACTAGAATAGTCAACAGTGTCACGTCAGGGGAAACAAGAGTACATCTTGTAGAGCCTGGACAGTCTGACACAGGCAGTCATTTATTATTCTATATAAATGACCTCCATCATTAATCCTAGCAACTTCAAAATTCTCTTCGTATAGACCCAATCCAGGGCTTTAAAGCCTAAACAGCTGACAGCCCTGAAAGCCTTTAACCTAAACTAACATTTTTGTGTTATGTCCTGTTCATTACTTCTGAATGATTAACTCCATTTCTAGAAACTCCACATGTGGTGTCTTGACATGGTACAAAATGTAATTTTCTGATTTGTACTTACAGGTAATTATAATGTACAAATATACATTATCTTTGTTTTGTGCATAAATAATTCAAACACTAAATGCAAAATAACTCCCCAAACTTACTTCATTATGTATCGGGCCCTTTCAATAGTCTGAGCTTTGACCTTGACCAACAGTGGATGGCTTAAATAAGTCTCATTCTTCCATTGACCATATAATCGGTACCTTAAAAAAAAAATGCAGTTTTAAGTTTGATTAATATTGTATTACAACAGAACTATGATCATCACTCATAGATAGTGAGAAGTATTCCTCACCTATGCTGATAGGGGAAGAGTTTGAAAAGACCCCACAGTTCTTCTGACATACAAGCGTTGCACTCCATCAAAGACAGAGATGGGAGTAGGACCTGATCTGAAATGCTGAGGAAACAACTCAGAAGTATTTCCTGTAATGAGAATATAATAAGGTCCGATTCAAGAGTGTCCAAAGGCAAAGCCATAATAAAAAACAAACTCACCAACTTCTCTTTGTCAGACCTGGCATCATTTTGGTACTACAATACAATGAATGTTTCATGTTAGTGCGAGTCAAATGATCATGTAAGATGCACAGTGTGATAATCTACCTCTTTCATAAAACCTTTGCCCAAGCGCACAATCTTTGCGAAAAGGACAGGATCATTTGACAGGTGAGGGCCGAGATAACCAAGCATGCTGAAGGTGTCCCGTCGCAGGTCCTCAAAGGTTTCTGCAAGACGAGGGATACGCTTGTTCCTCAGTGGCTTCAATACACAACCCCGTGCTCCTTTGGGGACACCAGCCCTAAGTAATCAATGAGGAAAAATTAATAAAAATGCAATCCATGTATATTGTGTCTGGTGTTGTCTTACCTTCTGTAAAGTGGCTCCACAGTTAGGTGAACAAGTTGGCAAAGTGCCAGTGCAATAGCCTTGTGAGAAGTAGCATAGAAAGAAGGCATCTGGTCCATAATACACTTGGAATGTGGCCAGTCGCCAATTCTAATCAATGCTTCCAATAAGCCAAGCTTCTGATTATCAGGAGGCTGTGGACCACACAAGTACACAATATTAGAATAATTCATTAAGGTCATACATTAACATTAGCATCTGTGATATACAGCTCTTATTGAAAAAACAACATACTTTTTCATTCTTGTCATCATCTTTGTCCTTGTCTTTGTCTTTATCCTTATCCTCGTTTTTCTCTGAAGGAAGGACAACCATCACCAGCTTGCGGGCAATCTGTTTGGCTTCTGAAATGTCTCGTTTATGTTCCTCTATAATGGCGGCATCTAGTGGCATAAGCTAGGGTGACAAAATATGCAACACTCTCAGATAGTTCGATTGTTTACTTTGATGCATGGCAACAGTGGTTCTGAAACTGTGTACACTTTTTAATTTCATATAATTAATTACATAAATAGTTTAGTAATGCATACAAGTTGGGTATTTTTTTTTAGACTGTTGTGGCCTGGGTCCGTCCAAGGTCTGCACCTCCCGTGTGATACTGTATTAATGCACTTGTAGATTATGCTGCTGGAGTTTCTGCCTTGAACTGGTGATTTGGTTTTCGGCGCTGGACGCGATTACCGTTGATACCTGTCCGTCTGCCCTAGCAGCTGTCTGAACCTGCAAGGTCCGCTCCCATTAAAACAGCTGCTCATACGCCACCCGGGGCACTGGGACTTAGAAGTGCAGCTCACATCGGCCCTTTTCCACTGGCAGTTCCAGCCCAGTGCCTGGTCTACCTGCTTACTCTATGGTTTCCACATGCCAGACCCGGATCAAACCGGGTGAGACAGGCACAAGTTTTGGGCCGGTTCTCAGCCTTGAGTCAAAGCGAGTTGAAGTGATACAAGCATGACGTGAACAGACTACAAGCCTTGGAGTTGTCAGGAGAAAGGACAGCCTTCGCACAAACACGCACATCCCACCAGATTTCTATTATTAATTCACAACATTATACTGCGGTTGTAAAAAGTGAACTTACTGTTCGATGGCACCAGCCGTTGTTGGCACAACTTTAGCTGCTATTAGCATAACCTTCATAGTTTGTTTTTTAGCACCTTCTTTCCTCTAGCTTTGGAGCTTCATGATAAATTAATAAAGTCCATCAATAGGCAGCATTTATCCACAGTGAACTCATCGTGTACTAGACTGTTGCTTTCATTACTGCATTTGCAGTGTTTGTGCAAGAAGGTATTGTAACCAAAACAGTGGTCGCTCATGTGCCAATGGCTCCTACTGCAGGAGCGATGTAGTTCAGGCCAGTCAAAATACCGCTCAGACCAGTGGTGCCTATGACCTGGCAGCGCTCCAACCATCATGCCACTGGCCCGGCGACGCTCAGGCCAACGTGCCACTGGCCCGGCCACGCTCAGGCCAACGTGCCACTGGCCCGGCCACGCTCAGGCCAACGTGCCACTGGCCCGGCCACGCTCAGGCCAGGCCAGCCAATTTGTGCCAATCGTACTTCAATTAAATGCTAATCATCTCCATCCCTGAAGTTTGGTCAGCCAGTCTCTTCTTGTTTCTTGACATAAACAAAGACTTCGACTGATTGGATAGAAGAGTGGTTAGGGTTTTGGCATCCATAGACTGCTGGTCCGTCTCCTGGTTGGGGCATGTGACCATTTTACAATATAGAAAGTTTAAATAAATGCATATTAAAATTTTACTTGTGTTGCCAAATGTGATTCTCATTTGCATGTGGGAAAATATTTATGCCTACTTTCTGTGTCACAATATTGTACTCAGTGGTTGATGTACAGCACCTGCTGACAGTGGCTTCTACAGTCACTAGGTATAAAATAGATATTTTATAGGTATAGAATACATTTTATTTGTCTTCTCAAGCCCCGCCCCTTAGGGTGTCTACTGTTACTAACTGTTACTAACACCAATACTTCTTCTACCGGTGGTACTACTGGTACTCAGGGATTGAGCATGACATACTGGGCCTGAGGTACAAACCATCTTGTTGGGCCTGTTTTCCACATTTTCTAAGACCACTACATTTGGGACACAGAAAGCAGACATAATTGTATATGTTCCCACATGATAATCACATTTGGCAACTCAAGCTAAAATTTTAATATGCATTTATTTAATCTACCTATATTGTAATATGGTTACATGTCCCCTCTGAGAGTTGAACCCACAGTCCGCAACCTTAACCACTCTGCTATTCGCTCAGGTCGCTCGCTCATGTTGTATAACAAGAAGAAGGCTGACTGGCTGACCAAACTTCAGGGGTGATCATAGGCATTTAATTCAAATAAAAGAATTTGGGGTTTATTATGAAAATGCTGTGCATAAGTGACGTTCATATGATCAATTCCGCTTGCCACAATATGGCACTATGGCCGGAGCACCGCCAGGCTAGTGGCGTGTTGGTCTGAGCGCTGCCAGGCTAGTGGAACGATGTTCGGAGCGCTGCCAGGCTAGTGGAACGATGTTCGGAGCGCTGCCAGGCTAGTGGAACGATGTTCGGAGCGCTGCCAGGCTAGTGGAACGATCTTCGGAGCGCTGCCAGGCTAGTGGCACGATGTTCGGAGCGCTGCCAAGTCATAAGCATCGCTGGTCGGTATTTTGACTGACCTGACCGCTGGCACATCGCTCACACATCGCTCCTGCAGTAGGAGCCATTGGCACATGAGCTACCACCATTTTGGTTACAACCCCTGCTGGTTTGTGCTCTTCGCCTGAGAGTCGCACGTTGGCAGCCAGTGAACCCCGTCCCCTAAAGAGTAGCCCACCGGTCATGTGGAAAAGCAAGACTCAAGATTCTGTTCTTTTGTTTTTGCTTTAGTTATATACTCTGTTAAGAGCCTTCTTTTGTTATCATCATTAAATTACTTTGTACCCCATAATATAGTAAATATTTATTCAACATCTAGGTATTTTGTGTTACTTCCCTTCACCCCAGAGAAGCCGGATGTAACAAATGAACACTTAGTTCATACATAACGTGGTTATAGATATAATTTATGAGAAGTGGTTTTTGGTGTGGAAAGTTTGAGAACCACAGCATTACAGGCAGTAAATAAACACAAACAAATCAATTTGATAGCATAAATGACTTACATGTACATACAGATCTTCCAGCTGTATTAGGTTGTGGTGGAGTAAAGCAGCAGCAATGTGGTATAGTGACTTAGGTGTTTCCTCATTAGGCTCCTAAAGACAGAAATTGTATATAATAAAAAATAATGATATGCAACTGTTGTTGCATATAAAAAATAAAATAAAATAAAAAGTATTACCTGATAAAATTTAAACTTAAATCCAAGAATGTGGCATAGAGTGAGAGGTTCACACATGTATGACTTGATAAGAGCCAAGAAAAACTCATCCTGGTCTGATCGACTCTCGTAAACCTCTAAAATTATGTCCAGAACACGATTTGGATCTAAATTAAAGCATCCTATGAGACAAAAAAAGTGAAAGTGTTAGGAAGACATTCAAAACTAGCAATTGACAGGTTAGAAAACACACCTTATTTGAAACCGATTGACTTAAATACACAATGTCAGTGTGGATTGAAGAAATAATTTCACCAACCTATGAGAGATTTGATGCTTTCCAGAACTATGTGGCTAGTGATGTTGCCTGAAAGGTCTTGGCCCAACTCAGTTATTAGTTTAGCATATCCTTCATTTTCTTCTCTCAGCAAGTTAAACTTTTGTTGCTTGTAGCTGAAAAAACAAAAATATGAGCAGGGATAAATGTATTGGAAATTTAAGGCGCTTCTGTAACTTTGTATGTAGCAAATACAAATGTCAACTAATAAACAGCCCCACTTACAAAAGTTTTGTCTTGATTTTTACAATTTTCTGATTAAACTGATGGGCCTGCTTTATTAATCCGAGAGACTCCAGGGTTTCCGGATCAAGCCTTTCTTTAAGAATGACTTCTGGAACAAAATTCTTTAAAAAGGAAATACAAGTACCTTTAGAAAGCATGTACAGAATAAGTGTTAAATTATAACCAATGTGATTTCTTACCAAGCACGCTACAACTAGTTGAGTGTAGTGTTCACGTTTGTTCTTTTCTTCAAGTGCACTCGTCTCCAAATCTATGACAAAAAATGTATTACCAAATGATATTTTGAACTAAAGGAATACAAAAATGTATCAAAATTTACCCAATATACTGAAAACATCAGCTAAAATTGATGACATGTCATCTCTGAGTTCCTAAAATCAAAACAAATGTATAACATTTGTCAGAAAAAAATGCTTTAAAAACAATGCATTATAAACATGTTACTTCAACTTTACCATAATTTCCCCAAGGACAGAGGCAACAAGATCCAATTTGAGACTGCCCTGCACAACCTGTGAGCAGACCTCATATAAAGCCGTCTGTATGTCTGCAAAGAAGACCAAGACGACCAGGATTAGACAAAAAAAAGCAACAAAACATTAATTTACTGTTGATATTATAATATAATACCTTTGATTTCACTTCCATGATTAGATTTCTCTGTAAGTTCTTTGCAAAGCTGTACGCTAATAAAAGAAATACATATTAACACCCATGTCAAAACAACCCTCCACTCAGTTACTTTTGGCTAATCCAATGTAACTACAACGCAGATGCTAAATGCTAACCCGCGTTTCTCTTAACTACACAAAATGGTACTTGGCGGTTTGATTTACATAATCTGCTTTGGTCATGTCTTATAGTGAATCTCGTCCCGAAACTAACGGGCTAAAAGAAACCCAGTTTTCACGTAACGTCTATGTTTACAAGCTGTAGCAGCTAGTTAGCACCTGGCTAATGAAGCAGCACAAGGTTGCTACAATTTGCTAACGATGCTAACTCAATAGCTAAATGTTACGTTACAAAACACCTTTGGGATGGAATGGATAAGTTAGAAAGGAATAAGCATAATTTTTCCCATCATAGATGTATCCATTTTGTGAAGAACCTAAATGATGCCACATTGCGATCATTTTTGCTTGACATCCAAGCTAACATTAGCTGTGAAATGCACGCTTCTTCAAGGCGGTGCTATGTTGAAACATTTAATGCTCTTGTTATTCAAGTCAAAGTGAAATGCAAAACCAAACTTTTTCGTGGGTACAAGTACTCACAACTCGTGTTTTCCTGATTTTTCCCAGTTTTTGATCCATTCAGCAGGGAGGATAAGTGTCGCCATCTTCCATACACACTGCCCGGATGTGTCTATGATCACGGCGCACAGAGGGTCAAATGTGGCTAGCTAGCTGTTAGCGATATGCTATAGCCAATAAACAAAAACTTTGTCAAGATCCCGATGATACTGATTTCTTTCAGTCAGCCCAAAGAGGCCCAAGGCTTATTTCTAAGCATCTAAACAATTTCCCGATGTAACAAGTTCATATCATCTCCAAAGTTGAGCTTAACTTCAACATTTTACCCAGAATATTGTAATAATACAGGGTAGGCTAGTGGCTGTACATGTAGCTGATAGGCACAGTAGAACGGGAGAGAGAGAGGGAGGGAGAAAGAGAGAGAGAGTGAGGGAGAGAGAGAGAGAGAGAGAGAATATTAGAATAAGAGAGAGACTATTGCTTTTAGTGCAATATGTTCTATTATTCTTATTGGCAAGTTAGATTATTTATTGTTAGTAATGCAGAAAAGGAGCCTAATTTAAATCAAAGCAGCAAAGGGAAACTATTTTACAATTTGGTTCAACATGTGAACAGCAGGGTGCAGCAACAAACAAGGCAAACTTTAAAGAAGAGTGAAGAGTTTATGAGCACATTTCACAACTTGCAGGGTCACATTTCAGTAGCCTGTAAACTCATGAATTTGACAAAAAAAATGCTTTATACTTATTTTACAGTATTATTTCCACAAATATCTTAGCTGACAATACAGTAAAGGAGGGCAAAACAAATTTCATTCCACTACAAGGACAAAAATATGCCATAAACGATAACTTTAATGCTCTTTCTCAAGGATTATCAAATTGCGTAAAATTGATACTTTGAAATGTTGAACTGTGTGGCGGAGAAGAAAGCAACACAAGCGGATATTTGTGAGTTCTTCTCAAGCCAGCAACAGAATGGCAGAATACCCGGGAACACATTGCCTTCAGGGCTTAGACACGCCCCTCAACCCCAAAGGCTGCTGGGTGAGAGACACCCCATAACACGTACACCACAACTGTAATAAAAGGGGTAGGCTTCAATAAGTTCTGCGAACTTCGACCTACTCCTTTTGAGCACAAAATATCTTATTACCTCTCAGCAGTTAATGTTTTTTCTAAATGTCATGCTGCTCAAACAAATAAAATAAATAAATAAAAATCAAGTATAGTGCCTTTAAAATAAAAATAAATAATCGATGCAGAGTCCACTAACTACAGCCTGCTGGGACATCTTTAGCCCTATGAAGAAAAGAAAAGGATGTTTCTCAAGTTAGTGTAGGTATTTTTCCTTGATTATTTTATTGAAAGCATTTAATCTATGTACATAATAGTCTATGTAGACTCAAAATATTCAATGGAATAGAATGGTTTTACACTCTGTGTTTCAATTCAATTACAACCCATTCAATTTATTTTGTATATCCCAAAATCACAACAAAGTCGCCTCACAGGGCTTCACAAGAAAAAATTCTTGTGAAGTTTCTAAACATGGTGTTAATGAAATTATAGCCTAATAACCTATTGCATTTTAATACAAATTCTATCCACACAAACCCCACCTGCAAGTAACTTGGTAGTCAAACTTTGTAGCTCCCTTTGTTTTAGAATCAGCCTAAATTGGGTCAACTTCGAGGTATAATTTTGGCACCTTCTTCCACCATACTTGTTAAAGACACATGGTGAATGTGGATGGGACAGTCAACTTTCTTAATCATTCTTTTAAAATGTGTCATATTCTACTACCAAAAATATACACTGACCTAATAATTAGAATGTGTATAAATAAAATTAAAAAACAAAGTTTCTGTGGATATTGCATCACTTCCCGTGGTGTGGCAATTCATAATCTTCAAGCAACCCAAAAAAAAATAAAAAATCTTTAAGCAACCCCCTTAAAAAGTAAGATTTTAACGAATATCTCAATGAAAACAAAATCAATCTCTAAAATGTTGGTGAGACTAGGTTAATATATTTGGGCTAACTTAAAACATGAAAGTATTTTGCGTACAATAAATTCAGTTACTGAAATTAGGGCCGTTCAGAAATAGTACACCCCACTATATAGTACTTTGAATGGCCTCCATGATTTTTAATGACAACATCAAGTCTTCTAGGCATGACATGACAAGTTGGTGGCATTTTGCAACATCTTTCTTCAACAATGACCTCTTTTAGAGACTGGATGCTGGATGGAGAGTGATGCTCAACTCTTCAGAATCCTCCATAGATGTCCGATTAGGTTCAGATCAGGAGACAAACTTGGCCACTGAATTACTTACTCAGAAATTCACAACAGTGTCCTTAGAGTAGTGTTTAGGATCATTTTCTGGACACTCAAAGACATTTTACATGGCATTATTCATCCACTCCATACTTGGTTGTGGGTAGCCACAGGTGCCCAGGGGTAGACTGGCAGAAGTGAGGCTGCCAATCTGCGCCATCGGCCCCTCAGAGTGGACCACCACCAACATTCACACACTACATTCACACGGGCTTCCCGGCCCTACCCTGCTTAGCTTCCTGAGGTCTCCCGGGATCGAGCATAGCAAAGGCCAACATCTTGGTGTCATCACTCCATAGTATAGAGTTCCAGTAGTCTTCATCTTTGTCAGCATTTGGCTCTGGAAAACTCTTGGCAGCTTTTTTGTAGGCTTTAGTAGAGGCTTCTGTCGTGGACAGCAGCCATGCCATTCAGGCAGTGTTTGCTGTACGGTGTCATGGGAAATAATCAGCCCACTTTGGCTTTCTACTTCTCTGGATAACTGCAGAGATCTTGATTTTACTCTTCTCATCAGAAGAGGCTCCTGTCGAGGCGGTACCGTTGCTTAAACGGTTCTCAAACCGGTATCTTTTAAAAAACGAAACCGCAAACACTTTGTCAAAAAACAATAGCCTTTTATTTCCAGGGCCAAATTGAATACAATAATGGTAATTTATTCAACAAAACACTGTTTCTTTCAGTGTTTTTATAATTTATTTGAGCTGAAACACCAAAGTCACTCTCTTTAGTGCCGTCTCAAACCCATCAGGCAGATAAACTTGCTTTCTAAAGAAAAATATTTCTTCGGTACCAATTTATTTTCCGATACTGTCTTGTGTGATTTCTCTTCCATGGGATGCAAACGCTAACGCATGAAAGGAGAAGGACTTTTCCTTTCAGTCAACCGTCCTGTGACGGTGCATAATTAGTCTCACCTGTTGTTGAAGTCTTGTTAAATTAGACATTTGTAATCTAAAATTTAGCTTTGCTCCAGAGAATTCTAGTGGTGTGTACTAATTTCTGATCAACACTAATTTGAGAAAAACTGAATTTATTGTTGTCAAAGTTACATAATTAACCTTACTTTCATGTTATAAGTTAGCCAGATGTTATATTAACTTAGTCTTTTCAACATTTTGGAGATTGATTTTGTTTTCATTGAGATGGAGTTAATATTTATTAACTAGATTCGGGAGCAGGACCACACCTCAACTTTTCCCCTCCTCTTTCTGTCCCCTCAACGCCCTCAATTATCTGGACACCCTATTTAAACCAGCAACACTTCTTCCTCACCGTTTGTCTCATAAACTCTCGACCCCTCCCTCCCTCCCTCTAACTGCCTGTGTCTTTCAGCACTGATCCGCACTCAGGAGGGGGGTCCTGAAGAGCCGGATGCTCATCGTGACGGCCTACCCCCACCCACGTCTCCATTCGGCCATCAATTTATCAATAAACATTCTGATCTGCATTTAGTTGTGGTGTGGTCCTTGCTAGTGAAATATGTTTAAAATGTTTCTTTTTAAAGGGGGTGTACCCATTTGTGATCTGCACTCTACCCCTGCAAGTTAAAGCAATATTTTAACAATATATCAAAATGTAACCTTGTTGTCTGTACACTGCTAATACTAAATGCTAGCAGACACAATATGCTCATCATGGAACTTAATTTGATTGATAAAGTCATTTTATATAATATTTCAGATCCAAAATTTTGCTAAGTGTCAATAAAAACCCAAACAAGCCTTAAATATATATCTTATCACTAGATCAGTTATTTATTTTGTCATTAATATCTTACACATTTTGCATGCAGTGCCAACTTGCAAAGCCATTCACTGTTAGTAAATTTGATAGACATAAAAAATAAAAAATAAAACGGGCTAGGCTACTTGTTTCATCTGATTCATTCCCAGCTACATCTTCACGCTTTACGCACAAAAAGTATCATCATCATCACAGATGGGAAGGAGAGAGTTCTTGTTGGGTTTTCTGCAGAAGCATAAGCTACACAAACTCATTGAAGAAACTGTTTACTGTTCCTTCGGGCGTTTCCTCCAACGGCTGGTGCTCACAGAATGCTGGTACCATCAGAAGATCAGGCTCCTTGATTTCATTCTCAACCTCCATGGTGCTGCATATAAACAATACATACTAATAATTGCATATATACATTTATAAATAGTCAATATATAACTAAATAGTTCACTGTGACTTACCTGAACAAAAAGGATGTGGACTCTGTGGAGTAGAATGTGGCCACAGGCAAACAGCCCATGGTGACGTACATGCTAAAAGTGCCTACACAGTACATGAAAATGAAAAGTAAATCAAAACAATCCATCAATCCTACATAGATAATTGACTAAAGCGACATTTAAAAGACATCTGAGTTCGTCTGTCTTAAGGAGAGGTTGGTAATTCAGTCACAGTTTATGAATTACCTTTGACATTATGCATTGATCCTGTCCACATGTTGAGTTTCAGCCCCTCTCCTTCGATGCTTGCACTGCCACTGGTCGCCGTTGTACAAAACTTTGCATCAACGGGGATGTCCAGCGGGTGATCGTTGGACTGCAGTGACTTTTTCTCACAGCTCTGGTTCTTGGTGTCTATTTCGTAGAAAACACCCTGCCAGACGCACACACATATGACTAATAAGACTGCAGGCATGAGTAAAATGACCGCCTGTACCTACAGTAAATGGGAAGTTTTCTGTCTACTGCCTCGGTCTAAGGGTTCATGCCTCGTTAGATTGTGACACACTTTTTGCAACAGCTATTCTGAGAAATCTGCCCATTGATGAAAAAGCAGTAGTAGTAGCTGTTGTTGTTGTTGTTGTTGTGGGGCGACAGTGGCGCAGGTGGTAGAGTGGGTCGTCTCATGATCGGTAGGTCGGGAGTTCGAATCCCGGCTCCTGCAGGTGCCGACTGTCGTTGTGTCCTTGGGCAAGACACTTCACCCAATGCCTATGTGTGAGTGGTTGGTGGTGGTCGGAGGGACCGTTGGCGCAGATGTGAGCAGCCTCGCTTCTGTCAGTCTTCTGTCAGGAAACTGTGGCTACAATAACTGTGGCTACAATAGTAGCTTACCACCATCAGCATGGAGTGAATGAGCCCCCCTCCCTTTCATGTGTGAAGCGCTTTGGGTGTGACTATGTCGTATGAAAAGCGCTATACAAATAACATTCCCTTTCCCTTTC
>OMNZ01108222.1:65820-81919 GCA_900303255.1 Lesueurigobius sanzi
ATAATGAATAGAGCCAGGTTACAAAGATTTTGTTCGGAGGGGGTTTACGTATCCAATGAAAGAATAAATCAAAAACAAATTTCACCTTGTTCTTGGGTTCAAAAAAAAAAAAAAAAATCAGTCTAAACATTGAAACCTTCAGAAATATTGTTAAGCCCAAGACTGTAGGTGTTACTAAAGTGGAGATGTTGTCACCACAATGTGCGAAAGATGCATTTTTAGAAAATGGCCTTTGAATTTACAGTTTACTGTGTAAATCTATCGATAAATGTTGAATCAGTGCAATAATTAAACACATTATTGTGAAGAGAAAAAAAACAAAGAACTAAGGCACTCCTCCCACAACATTAATTCTCTATTTACATTTTCTAAAAAGCCTAATCTTTTAAAACACGTTGGTGGTTTCTTCCACACGTACCGGCTCAAAACAAGCCTTTCTCAAGAAGTGACGACCAGCGACTACGTCTTCTATATTTGTAGAAGAGTGTGACTACATACTCAGAACATCTGGTGACCTGAGGGAGTGGCCGCACAGTTGAGTGAGGACACACTCTCACAATTAGGTGACATGATCTCCCAAGAGAGAAAAAAAGAAAACAGATAAATAACAATAATAAACACTGCTACAGAGAATGACTAAAGCCAATTTCCTAATTTAATCCAGGGCCTTCAGGTTATAGATATACCAAGTTTCCCTCTGTAGTAATAGTGTTAGACGATCCCCTCCTCTGCTATGCTTCTGGATGTGGACATTATTGTGAAGATTCAGCAGGGGTGAAAGTTTATATCAGGAGTAACTAAAGGAAATAATAAATAGTGCAAAAATTGAAGTAAAACTCCAAAACAGGAACAAAGTCCTGTAATAAATTAGGGCTGAAGTGAATCTGATGAGCAAGGCAACCCCAGGAGCTTTTCCTTTAAACATGCCAACTTTCCCTTTACCACAAAAGTGAAAGTAAGTTTTACAGAATTTACATAGAAAGTACATTCCTCCGGACGGGAAAGGATTCAGTCCGCATTAATCATATTGTGTCGGAAAATTGGACAAACACAGAACATCTCTTGAATGAAATCACAAGTATCCACATGGTATCTTCCAATTCTCGGTTTTGTGGGAGGAGCTCCAGTTCAGTTATGTCAGCAACATCACAAGACTTCCCCATGAAACCATGTTGTTGATATTTCGAATGCACTTTTAAGAATAGGTCATGTTTGTGTGTTTGTGTATAATTAAAAAAAAAATCACGAAATAGAAACCCCACTATTGTTTATCATTTGTTAGGGTCCATACTTTGTAAAGATGTTTAAACACAAACCAATCAAAACAAAACGTCTGCATTTTATATATTTTAAGCAACTTATATGCCAGAATTCTGACTCCTTTCTCATTTTAAACAATTGGCTCTTTCAGTGTTTTAATTCTATTAAAAAAAACATCAAACTAGTTATTATCCAGAAACTAAAGCAGGTCTAAACATATACCAGAACTTCAACCCACAGCGCAGAACTAAATTCACATTAAAACTAGCTCTTAATTCATTCAGAACTGCCAAAGTCTAGCCTCAATACAAATTCTTAAGACGCAACAATATGGCGACTCTGGACTCAATGTGGCTTGTTTATTTCGTGCAGATGAATTGCATTGGGGGCGCACCGGTGAGGCCCCACGCCCCGACAGCGCGCACCAGGAGCAGCACAACGCAGTGGTACAGTCTAGTGGAGGGCTACATCATCCTGAGGGACCTCGATCTGTACCTCATCAAACTGGCCCGGGACTTTCTCTTCCTGAGAGCGAAGACGGTTCACGCTCAGACACGGGCCGGAAAAGCCAACCAGAAGTCCACCGTGTGACAAAGACGTGGTTTACAAAGCACTTAATGGTCACTGTATTTGTGTTTATGGAAATATGGGGTATTTCCAAAAGATGCAGTCATCTTTGGTTGTAACTGTGAAATAAGTTCCCAGAAGACATTCATTATGTTCTGTTAAAAGCACAGGACTTTCCAAAATGTACAGTTTATATGCTATTTATATGTGATGTATTTTATTTATTAGTAAGTTATTTATTTAAGTGGTAAATGGTTTATTTGTACATCAATGAGAGTTAATTTTTTTACAGAACGAAAACTGATATTTTGTAATAAAGACATAAGCATTTGTAGCTGTGGCAACTTCATGATTACTGTTATTCGTGAGAGTAAAGACGAATGAATCTTCTTCTGCTGTGAGACAATAAGACCTTCAGACAGAGTCGTCCACAGACTGAATCCAACCTCATCAGCCTTGTGTTCCTTCATGTGTTGTTGATGGTCGGCGCCGTCTGCGGACAGATTTTATAATCAGAGACCGTCTGTGTAGGTTCTCATTCGTTCGCAAAGATTCTTCAGTCTTCATCTGTACTCTGTAGTTGAAGTGTAGTTTTTGATCTTAGTCCAAAAGATCGTTTTTGCGCTGATGACGATCTTTGGACTAAGATCGAAACGTCCTACACTTCAACTACAGAGTACAGATGAAGACTGAAGAATCTTTGCCTACGATATAATCCGAGACATTTCCTAATTAAAGCAGCAACTCTTCAGACTCACCACTAGCAGATGTCCTCGCTTGCCTTTGACCACCTTCAACTCGGAGCCTCTGGCGAAATCAATAAAGCCTTCTCTGCGTCGCGCTATGACAAACCGTATGCTGCAGAAAGATAAACAAAAAGGAGCCAAATAAAAGTAAGGTCAAATTGGTCGGACTTGAGGGTGTGGAACAATTAAAACATATCAGCCTTTCAGGAACAAAAGACCAATCCCCAAAATACAGTATTGATCAATGTTCCCAGAGTACACAAAATAATGACTTTTTTATAGTGTAAAATTAAAATGGTCAAAATGAGATTTCCAACACATGAATTATGTTATGTTATGTTATGTTATGTTGGCTGAGCAGCTTTGTAGGAAAAAGGTCACACAGGAGACCAACCTGGATCAAAATGACCATAAGTGGTTTTATCTGTGGTGAATCTGGTGCGAGTGCTCTGATTGGACCTCACCTGCCCGAACTAATGTTGATGTAGCTGGTCTTGTTTGCCATCATGGCTAGTTTTGTCACCAGTTCGACCACATGGGTGCAGTGCAGCACCACATCGCCCTATGGGCACAAGCATCGTCAAAGGACAGCAAAACAGTGAAACTTAAGGTGCCATTTTACCTTCTGCTTTTTGTCCTCATTGGGCATGTGCAGGACAATCATCCCGTCACTGAGGGCACTCACGGAGATGCCTTTTTCAAATGATAAGAACATGTCAGTGAGTATGTGAGTCCATATATTCCCCGGCATTATGAGCTCTATGGGTCAGTGGGTGAATGTAGAGAGTGAGTGGTTGGTGATTGTAAAGTGACTTGGAGCATCTGGAAAAGTGCTATGTAAGTCTAATGCATTATTATTAGTATTATTATTATTATTATTATTATTATTATTATTATTATTACTGAATGGGTCTCTATGGGCTATATAGGATAAGAATAATAATATACAGTATGTCTGCTCATCACCTCTCAGAGAGTGGTAGTCAATCTTCTGCTTGATTTTGGTCCTGTCCACAAGCACAGCGAAAGTGTTGGTGAGAAGCAGCTGACGCGGACGTGGCTTGAATCCCCTTCTGTCGTATTTCACCACAGTCACGCCGTACTGAGCAACACAACAGTGTTACACAGGTGCATATTTGCCTTCTGTCAAGTCTGAAGTAAAGTCTCACCTGGACTTTGTCATTGCCAAGTGTCTGCACAACTTTGAGATTAATTTGCTCACGCTCTAATGGAATTAAGGAATGGGGGAAGAAAAAAAAAGATTTAAATATGAGGTGTGTGTATGTTGAGAAACACTGATCACTTACCAAGCCGTGAGTCCAAAAACAGCCTGGCAACAGTCATAGGATAGCTCTCTTTTTGATCTCGAAACATCTCACTAGCGACAACTTTCTGTGTCATCTATAAACAAGTATATTTATTTTACCCAAAATAAGATTCCATAACACATTATCCTTTATCTACCTGTTTCTTCCATTCTGGCTGGATGCTCCTGCAGTATTTTGTCACCATATTGCATAGATGAAGTCTTTGTAGATGTTCAGAGGTCTAACAGTCAAGGTGAAAATAGAAAAGGAAGCATTTGATATAGTAACATAATAAAAGCGTGCAAAGGCAGAGTGATGATCAGGCTGTACCTCTACGAGTGACGGTGGAGCTATTGGCCATTTCTTGTCCAAAACGTTTTTGGGCAGATTTTTGCTCAGCTTCATGAGAAAAGAGCGCCGCACATGATCGATGAAATACTCGTTTTCAGGGCCGTAGTCGTTATGACGGTAGATGAAGCCTTTGATGAATCTGACAAAATAAATTGAGCAGATATTCACACAGAGCTGATGATGAAGATGATAAATATAAGTTAAGTACCGGCGTATCAGGTTGGCAGCTTCTCTTCGCCTCTTGGCCCGTCTCCGTGACTTCATGCCTCGCCAGAAAGACTGGATCACAATCACTGCAAATACACATGATTTATTTAGACGTGATCATTTTTTCTTAATGCAGCTTCTATACATTTCAGTAAAAGTTGTTATAAAACGTAAATGTAAGCATCGTGAATTGATCAAATGGCCCACCTGCATGTCTGATGCGTTTGTATTTGGCTCTCTCTCTGTATCCTCTCCAGGACGTTTGTAGGGTCAGGACTAATACAAAAACATATTAAATATAGTTGCATTGCAATGACCTTTGAGAGTATTACCAACTTTTACTCACCAATTTCAGGCTTTTTTGCTTCCAAAGCATCCTCTGTGTTGAAGAGAGTTTTTGGAAATTGAATGAAGATTTTTGACCTGCAGAAACATAAATACATGGCTTATTCTTGTGAGGGTTAAGTGATGATAACTATCACTTACCTTCCAAGTTTATATTCTTCTGGTTTGTAGCCAAGGTGGTTTACCAGGGTGGAGACTCCATCAGCAAGTGGACCATGCCAGTTTGGCCAAGTCTCTGGGCAAAGTGGCTTATATCTAAATCAAAAGACAATATTTATACAGTATAATAACATAGTATGTATGCTTTGTTTAGGCAGAGTAAGGACTCACCTCTGTAGGAAGGCTTCAAAGCGACGTCTATAAGCAAAGCCAGCTCTTCGGACACGCAGGTTCTCCATCAAACCCAGGTATTTGACCTGGTGCCGGATCAAGACCTCATCAAAT
Source organism: Lesueurigobius sanzi (assembly GCA_900303255.1). Lineage (NCBI taxonomy): Eukaryota > Metazoa > Chordata > Actinopteri > Gobiiformes > Gobiidae > Lesueurigobius > Lesueurigobius sanzi. The sequence goes on from OMNZ01108222.1 coordinate 71,048, forward strand.
TTACCTACAAAATGACAAAATAAGATACAACCAATACTTTTGTAGTACAGTGCTTAACATGTATTAGACCACTTGTCATGAAAACAAGAAAACATAAATAACTGTAATATATCAAAAACTTGTTTCAAATTAACAATTTCATTGTTTTTCATTAAGAAAATAACCAATTGGAATAACAAAACAGTCCTTGTTGACAAATAATAACCTAAAATGTCAATATAATATGACCTCCTTTGGCCCTGATAACAGCTGCATTCTTGCTGGCATTGTTTTTATGTAGTTTTGCAAAGTGTCTTTTGTTATTGAGTTCCAAATAGTTTGTAGCTGTTCCCAGAGACTTGCTGCAGCATTTCCCGCTGCATTTTTGTAAAACATTAAACATGAATCTATATGGATAGCAACAATAGTTATATTTTAGCATTAAAGATATCGTTGTGATAAAAAGATCTTGCACACACTGGTGGATTAACCGTGATAAAAACATACAAAGATATTTAACAGAAATACTGTTGTGTATGGCAGCAGTGGCAAACGCCTTATACTGGGTGGTGCTCTAATAAACTTGTTAAGCACTGTACATTATTTTATTTATTCACGTGTGCTCGATTCAAACGGTCTTTGGACCCATACCAGCCTGCTTGCAGTCATTTGGCTTAATACAGCGCACATAGGAAGGCTCTTTGGACATGAGGATCTCCATGAGTTTCATAAGGCTATTTTTAAACTGTGACGCGGCCTGAAATAAAAGAAAAGAAAGTGTTGCACAGGGGATTTCTCTGTGAAAATGCTGAAGATGGATACCGTTAAAATGATCTCCGCAAAGAAAAGTTCAACACTTTCTCACCATCTCGGGACGTTTCTGGTCAAAGACTTCCTCTCTTCTGAAACAGCGACTAAGGACGTGATTATCTGATTGACACATGACCTAAGCAGAAGACACACCACATAAGAACTACAACTCCATATTAGGAACGGAGCGCCTTGCTTTTCCCAATTGAAAAGAAATAGTATTAACTATTTCAGTTGTTTTACCTCTTTCAAATTTCTGCTTAGTGAATCATTATTTTTATCCAGAAAACCTGAAATAGATCAGATTGAAAAGAGATATCTACATTGTGTCATTTTTCCAGTGTGGTTTCTACATATTACAAGAATAAATCTCACACCGTTGACGTTGTAGTTGACCTCTCCTGCGTAATGCAACAGCCTGAATTCCTCTCTATTCATCACTCGGCGTGTTTTCCCATTGGCCAGCTTGTGACTGAGAGTGTTGAAAAACAAGAAATGCACAATAATATACATTTAGTTACGACTGAAAATAAGGTCCAAAGGCTTACGTGACAAAATGTGCATGACCGCCAAGTGAGTCCTCCAGTTTCTCTAAAAAGGAGATGTCACATGTTTCTCCGGGTCTCAAACACTCCTCATCCTAAAGTACAACAACAGAATCAGGAACAGACTATACCAGGAAAAGTCAGGAAACTAGAGTTAGTTATAGCTACCAAAATGGATATGATGCCTTTGTGCTTTTCTTCTATGAGGTCACAAATGATCTTGTTGTCAAAATACGTCACCGGTTCCCACTAAAAATCATCAACAAAAGGACATTTAAAAACGGTGTCACTTTTGTGGATTCAGGAAGTGTAGGACTCAACAAATATATATAGTTATTTTATTATGTTCTGTCTGATACAAACTCATATACATTTCCATTCTCTGGTGATAAAAAAAAAGCCTGACAATACTGCCAAAACTTCATAAAGGTTTAGCTCCAGTTGTAGTCAAGTCACCCTTAAGTCCTCACTGTTCAAATCCAAGTTTTAATTTGCGAGTCTAAGACCAAGTTCTGAAAGTGTCCTTGGACCACAAGTCTGAGCCCTCTTGCCTGAACCTCGGGTCAAGTCACGAGTCCAGTCCCAAGTTCTCCAAGTCCTTGGTGTTGAGTCTCAAGTGCCGGAAAAAACTGGAACTTGAGCTCTACATATCTACATTTTCAGAATCAGACTTCAACATAACAACATAGGGATAAATGTGGTATATTTTCTGACTCAACTGTAAGTATTAAAGAGTTTTTACACGTACCGCAATGCCCTCTGTCTCATACTCCTCCTGTTCCGATCTGAGGGTGAGCTCGATAAACAGTTGCTGCAGCTTCTCATTGCAGTAATTGATGCAGAACTGCTCAAAACTGAGACGAAAAGCTTTAGGTAGATCAGGTCAAAAGTAAAGCTCCAGTATGTGGCTGACTTGCCACACAACGGTTACCTGTTGAGCTGCAACACCTCAAAGCCGTAGATGTCGAGCAGTCCTATCACCGTGGATGATTTGCCGCTCTGATAGATTTCCTCCTGTTTTTCATCAGCGATGGACAGGCTTTAAAGCTGGATCAAAATCACTGTGTTTCGCAATACCAGGACTTTACCTTGACAGCTAGTGACTGGTTGATCTTCTGCACCAGCCAGGTAAATGTGCGGCCATACACAGCCTTGGCTAAGGCGTCCCGAGCCGCATTCGCCTGCTCAAAATTTAGAGGGCTGATCATCTGGAAGATTAGGGATAAAATAATTAAACAAACACATTTAAACAGGACAACAAATACAGTCCAGACCCAGTGAGGGTGCTTTTATATATTATTGTGTCCCGCTTCTCTGGAAGCTTCAAAAATAAATTGATTTATTTTCACAAGCTTTTGATTTGTTTTTCAAAGCAAGGAAGGTGAGTGTTACAGAGGGTCCATGTGGTAGAAGAAAGGCTCAAACAGGTGCTCTTCAAAGACAGGGCAATCTTCTGCAAATGAAGGAGTTTTTTGACTCAATCGTAGTGTGGAGATCAAACTTAAGGTCAAAGAAGAGGTCTGAGGCACAGATAGATTTATTAAATGGACAAATAGATTTATTAAATGGACTGCCTACGCGTTTCGACTAAACAGTCTTCGTCATTGTTATGCCCTGACGAAGACTGTTTAGTCGAAATGCATAGGACTTTTATCTATTTTTTCACGAAACAGAGTGCCTCAGACCTCTTTTATGACCTTAAGTTTGATCTCCACACTACGATTGAGTCAAAAAACTCCTTCATTTGTAGTTTCTATTTTAGTTCAATTTTGCACATAGTGTTTATCTGAGTCATATTAAGTGTGCCATATTAAAAAGGCATCATTATTGTTATTATCATGACCATTATTGATATTATAATACGTATTATTACTTTTGTAAAATAACGGACTAAAACATGGCACCTCTTCTCCTTTGGCTGTGAGCTTCTTGTGAGTGAGTGCTTCTCCCAGGGTCGAGCCGTCAACTCCCAGCAGCTGCAGGACAACACATCTGTTCACAGCTCGAGATTTTGTACATTTTTGAGGATCCGTCAATGCTGCCGGGACTGCTCTGACCTTTTCGAGACTCGTTATCTGTGGCTCGGTGGTAATATGACTTTCTCCGTCCTCCCCTTCCCCAAACTGCATGTTCCCCAGATGAAGAATGCTGCTGATGATGTCCAGCAAATTCTAGGGTCAAAACATTATTATTAAAATCATTCGATGGTATCATATGTAATTGTCATGAGAGCACAAAATAACTGACCCAAGGTACTCCTAAAGTTACACATTGCACACGGGAAATGAGTGACACTAGAGCTGCACACATTTAGAAAAACATCTGATTGCAATTTCATGACTAAACTCTAGACTCTATAATAGGACCACATACAAATAAGAGGTATTTTGTGGTTTGCAAAGAATATTCTACTGCCTAAATGATATAAAATAAGCCTTTAAGATTTGCTAATTGCAACCCTTGAAATGATATGCATTGATAAGAGACACAGACCTGCACTTCATCCTCAGTGAAGCCAATGACAGGAAGGGCATTCATGACAACTTTCCAGTTATTCTTGTCACTGATGGAGCTCACTCTGGGGCAATTTCCCTAAAAACAGATACAACATAATAAATGAGACATAAACAAATAAATAACACAACAGGTAGACTGGTAACTAGCTGCCGTTACACTCACTTTGACTAAATACTGGTAGCTCTGAGGGTTCCTGTCCAGGTTCAACCTTTTGATCAGGTCATCGTCGCCTCCTTCCAAAAGCTGATAAAAGATATGAAAGTTTCTCTCGCCATGGTTTTGATGAACAACGCGGGACTTCTCCAAAAGGTAGTTTAGGATATGACCACCCACTGGTGCTCCCTAAAAATGGGTTGGTGTTGGGATGGGTATGGTTGTAGTTTAGTAAAGTTTGAAAAGTTGTACTGACTGCAAAAGAGCACAGACCTTAAAATCAAACTGCACATCCATATATTTTCCAAAGCGACTGGAGTTGTCATTTCGAAGTGTTTTAGCATTGCCAAAAGCCTACAACAAACAATAGAGAGAGTAAAGCGAATTAAAAAATGAGCTTAGAAAAGCCTTTATGACAGTTACCTCCAGCACAGGGGTAGACTTCAGCAGCCTCTCCCCCAGTGTGTCCATGTGTTCCTTGGCGGGACAGGTGACAGCGTAGTACAGGAGAATTTTCTTGGAAGCTTCTGTTTTTCCTGCTCCACTCTCACCCGATATGAGGATGCACTGATCTTTCCTCTCAGTGCACATGGATCGGTATGTGTTGTCTGACAGCGCATAGCTGCATTATGACAAACATAATATTATTGCGAATAAGAAAAAATCTGTTTTGTGCAAATAGAGTAGAATATATATTCATTATAATTTATTTCATTTGAATGCCTGTTTCTTCTGTATGCACAAATAATATATATTATTGCTAAGCTATTACATACAGGTATTTATCTTTAATGATTAATTAACTAAAACCTGTCCTTTCTAAGAATTCATTCACGCTGAAGAAAATTCAGTCCACAGAGAGCAAACTGGCCAGGCATGACTCACATATGAGGTGATATCTCGTAGAAGCTGACCCCTCGGTAGCGCTCCATCTGTTGTTTAGAGTAAATTTCCAGCTCTTTGTATGGATTAATTGACACCAACACAGAGCCAATGTATGTCTGAGCCAACACAACAGAAAAAAAAAACATTTAAATATGCTTCCACATCATAATTAAGCACATACGGCTCACAGTGAGGCAAAAGTCTTACATAGATAAGATTTTCTCTGAAGCGCCGCCGTAGGTTCTCTATGAAGGCTGCTTCACTGTTGTAATTCTCCAAAAGGACAAAGTCCTGGACTCCAACCCTGTCCCGTGCTGTGAGTGTACTCTCCATCACCAAACGTACTCTTCCATCCACATCCACCTCCTGAAAAAATGCAAGTTACAGAATGCAGAATCAGAATCTGGAAGAACTTTTACTGGTGGCTGTAGTAACAACTGTTCAACAGGCAGAGGGCAGGCAAGTTACATTTCAAAAATGTGATTGAGGAGCACATCTGTCCCGATAACACAAGAAAACATAACACATAGAAATAAAGATCTAACGTTCATTTTATAACAACAAACAGTGCTGTTTTTGCACAGACTGTGAGTGGCCAGAAATCACACAGTTGTTCCACAAGGCTCTGCCAAAATTCAACAATGAAGACATTCAAATATCCTGTGATAAACAGAGACTCTGTATTATATAATAGACACATTTAAGAGTATGATAATATATAAACAACACACAGCTTTATCAGCAGACAGGGTTAAACATGTTTATATATCAACCTTCAGTGATAACAGGGAGAGAGCAAAAAGGGAGTCATGTTAAATTAAATGTTCAGTACTTACAGAAACGTGACAATTCAAAGCCGTTTAAAAGCAGCCATGGATATAACCTAAATCCCACCAGCCTCTCCTTAATGTCTCAGTTTTACTTATGAGACCTAGATTCTGAAGGGGAACAAAGTGACCACCCCTCTACAGGACTCAATGCTAGAGGCTCTCAGGGGTCCTATTTAGCTGTGGTGTAAGTCATTATCTCTGAGCTCTAGATGCAGGGAAATCCTTTAACAACACAAACGGACAACAGTGGAACATCGCCAAGACTGGAGACCAGAGGAAGGTCAGAGCGCTCCTCCTCCTTCACCTCCTGCATTGTTCCCCGCTGAGGCAGGTGGGCTTCCTACCATAACACTCACAGATCACAGTCACATTTTCCAAAGGATACAACTCAGGAATGCAAGGTCAGGCTTTGGCCAAGCTATTGGACACTCAATGTTTTATGCTGTTGTCTGCTACGGCGGCAGGATTATGCCCAGGGCTGGCCCTGATCATGCCTAAGTTCACTGCACAGGCGTCTACCACATGTGCTGTTACCCATCACTAGACATCAAAAGGTCTGGCCTTCATACTCACTGTCAGGAGCAAATTGAGACTAAATTTATACCAAATATATTTTCCCTTTTCATAAAATTATTAATTACTTCGGTATGTAATCAACATACCCTAACCCTAACCTCTAACCCTATGGTGCATGGATTATCTATTGCAGAAGCCAGTGCGTAGAAAACAAAATAACTTTATTTTTATATTTTTGGAGGTGTGTAACATTATAGGCCATAGTTATCTCAGATACAGCTTTGAAAGTGTAACATATTTGATACCCAAAGATTCACTTATTAAGGAAAGTTGAGGTGTGCACTTTCACCACATACAGGCAGAAAAAGAGGAGTTGTTTCTTTCTACTTGGACCAGTGGGACTTGGCTCTGAGCCCCATGACTAAGCTCTGTTGGGCTAAATACATGTGGATTGTCTTCCTTATAAGGCATGCCCTCTCTACTCTGTCCTGAGGTGAGCTGCTCCAGTACCACAGCTGGCTCTGCAGCACTGGCCATGCCCGTATGCCAAAATTATGGAAATATACCGACTTTAGATAGCTCGGGGCGGCTGCTGTGCGTAATTAAAAGCCCAAGCTTGAGTCATAAGACATAAAACCTCTGAATGAGTCATTGGTGTCTCTTTTCTTTTGGGCTCTGTGCAATGGATCAGATCAGGAATGCATGCAAAAAGTTTAGTTTTAACACAAGAATCTTTACCCATCTATACCCATATACTTACCCTGGCTTGGTATCTCATCTTTGTTCGCTAGTTGCAGTCAGAAGGCTGTAGTTGCAATAGCCTCTTGGGAGGCTTTCGTCCAGGGCACAGTCCTCAAAAGTATCAGTTCATCCACCTTTTTCCATGAGCAAAACTTCTCCCAAAACTTCCTCCAAACCTTCAATCACTTCCTTGTTTCCGGCGTCCCTGCTGAGTATAAAAATAATCTTGTTTACACCTTGAGTTCACCCACACAGTGACAGGTCAAGCAAATGTCCGTCTCTCCTTCCTTTTAAACCATACAACACAAAACACTGAGGGCAGGAACTCCTAGCACACGTCACACGCTTAAAAATATCCAGTGAAAGAATTCAGTGCCTCGGAAAATGTTGCTAAGAGCCCCGATCTACAAACAAAGAGTATAATCACACTGAGCAGGGTATAACAGCGTATAAAGACTGTGAGATCGCTGCACATTCTTTCAATCTCCTCCCGTTTGAGCTCCCTCCCTTTTTCTTCCACAAGCTCAGACAGATTCACATGGGATGAAAGTTATGGAAATGTTTGACCAATGAGACTGAACGCCAACCTTCAGCTGTGAAAAAATAAAATAATATATACACAGCATACAGAATATGCTTTTCTCTCATGCCATGAATTGAAATGCATTATGCACTACTAATAAAGGGTGTGAAATATGTATAAGCTATCTTCAATTGTTTCTATGAGATTAGTGCTGTCAAAAGCTAAGAAAACAGTGCCCTCCTCTGGTTTCCCCCCCCCCCCCACCCCCTCGCCCTGTTTTGCCCTGGTCTGTTCCGACGCCTTGCCAGCATCATCCAAAATCCAAGACTGAGGAATCTGAATAATGTCAGCCAGATGGGGAAAGCACTATTCCTCAACCTCTATCAAAAGTTTGTTTTCTTGTGCAGATTAATGTATTGAAAAAGCCTTGTAAATCTAGCCTATGATTGCTGAAAAGTGTTCCGCTTATCCCCATGTGAACCCAAAACTTTCACTTATAGCCTCCATTTGTGCAAGAATTCAAAAGAAATGCAACACAATAGGTGCCATCACAGTTAACGTATTTGCTATAGAAATGTGGATCAAAGCCGAAAGGTCCGTTTAATAGACTTCCCTATCACTGTGGTACGGAAATGTCTGAAATTTATTGGGCACTAGGATGCAGTGTGCTGTTGCTCTGACAATGCTCTGAGCATTTGAATACATGCAAAACTATCACCCCAACATCTTGTTTAAGACGTGGGCCAAGTAACCAAATGTGACGTAAGCTCAATGTGGCTCAGCGTAAACAGCTAACATTTTATCTGCAGCACATTGTGATCGTGTGCAGCTCAGTGCTAGTGTACATTTGTGCTGATGATCCTTGTATGACCCGAGAATGAAACATTAAAGCATCCTGACATGTATCAACATCTCACACTGGCTCGTGAGAAATAAATCAAAGTCAAATATAAATGCAATAACTAAGTCTCTCTTTGTTACCTCAGTTGTGTTGCATTCCTTTACCAGGTCTTTTTCCAATTAGTGGTGCACTGTTTGTTCGACTGTTCCTGTGCAGTTTCCTTCCTTATGGGTTCCTTCAGCACCATTTACTTCACTATAATGAAAATGGGTATAACTTTAGGACATAATATATCACACCTTAATCTGGACATAGTGAAACATGACTTACAACAGTATTGTTTTGAATTATTATACGGTCCTGAAAATCTTCCTCTACTGCCCAAATATGTCTCACTCCAATTTCATTAACTTACAGTATATACTTGGTATGAACATTCAATTAAAAATGGAAAAGTGAGATTTCTTACAACCACCAGAAAGAACACCCATTGAGAACCATTTTTACCGTGGAATCTAACAAATTTAAAATAACAATGACTCACAGAGTAGTGATGCCATATTTGGTGCTGGACAGAGTTTTTCTCTCTCTCTATTTTCCACATTGCGTTCCTCTCACTATCACAAAGCTCTCGTCAGAAAAAGCTTTTTAATTGTTCCAGTATTATTTCTTACAGTACTTTTCAGCACAAGAGATCTATATCTATAAAAGCTTTAAAAGAAGGTTGCTTGAGTTACCTAACTTGGCCTCCCTTCCTGTCTATTATGTCTTTGGTGGAGGCAGTGTTTCCCAGCCACCGTCCATCTGCTGTAGCCGTCACCCCGCACTAACCTCTCATGCCCCATATCCCCGTTACAATAGAAAGGATACAGTCTACTACAGGCGAAAAGCAAAACTATCTGTGCTTAAAATGGTTTGCACAATTTACAAGCAGGAATGGCTAAAGCAACAGAGGTGTAAGGATGCAACATTCTCTGAAGGTCATCACGTTTCAGTGAAAGCAGCAATGGAGATGGTGTAATCCATACATGAGGCCGGACACAATAGCAAACATATTGTACTACAATAACTTGGGTCAGTGCCCTCTGATGCTGTGTGTAAGCTTAGGGCTCAGCCTAGTGGAAGTCATATCAATTACACTTGACAGTTACATTTGAGGAAAAAAAATAACAGTCTGTCTGTTTACAACAAATATGAGCTGAAATAATACCAGAATATATATATTATGTTGGCATAGGTAGCTATATTTCTGCAACACATTAATATTCCAATTTAAATTGATCTTTTACTGTGGGTTTTAACATACACAACTGGGATATGAGGTATAATTATAGGTCCAAGTAAAAGCTGCATAAAACACATCCACCCACACTGCTGCCAAGGCTACAATTAAGAGAAATACTGCATGAAATGACATGCCAATTACACTAAATGCCCGTGCTCTGCCTTGTATTTGAGTTTCTAGTAGAAGTTGATACCATTTCAATTTGCACACAATTGCAAATTATAAATTCAGGAACATACCTTCTTTAAAATTGCCCCAGCTCAATTAAAAGTCACTATCGTCTTCTCAAAAGCGGGTAGGAGGGTTATTGCTTGAATGATCTGTCAGAAATCCTCTCTAAAATACTTGTACTACAGTTTGATCCAGCAAGTGCACAGGGGGCTCGTCAACCCTCAGCCGACTGATACAGAACATTTTGAATTGCTATGAAACATAAATCCGCTAGGAGGCAGCAACGTTAAAGTTTCGATTGGATAAAATTAATGATGAGATAAGACGCTGATAAAAAGATGATTAAAAGAAAAATGATTACTAGTTTTATTATTAGTAAATGTTCTATACAAATTACATCAAACAATACAAAATTAGACCTATTTAAAATTGGATTAATACTTCTGCTTGAGATTATTGAGATTATTGTATTGTAGTAATGTGCAATAATCAAATAATCAAATAAATAGGTTTTAAGGGTCAAATTAGTCAGATGTCCCCACCCTCTCACCCCAGAGAGGTCACGATGTGAAGACCCCTGATTAAATGATGTATGTATGCAACTTGTGATCTTTTTATAACTCTTTGAAAATAATTTTATCGGGCATAGCCTGTGATGTTTTATTAATTTTGTAGGCTCACAACCTGATAATGCCATAATGTACTGTATGTGTATGTACTGTACGTGTATGTGACTTTGTGTACTGCTGTGTTGCTGCCTCTTAGCCAGGACACTCTTGTAAAAGAGATTTTTAATCTCAATGAGTTTTTTAATCCTGGTTAAATAAAGGTTTGAATGAAATGAATGAACAACATAGCCTAACCAACGTGTATTCACTTACCTTAGACATGTTGCACATTTGGTTGGTTTAATTCATGTTTTTTGTTTTTTTTTTGTGGTGAAATGTGGCCTAAATGAGCGATTGAAGAGTTCATTTGCCCTTGACAAAAATCAACGTATACGTAATTTTCTCTTCGTGTAGCAGTGTTTTTAATGACCAGACCCATTTTATTGCTTCAAAAATATTAAGCCACTT
>OMNZ01108223.1:4859-20284 GCA_900303255.1 Lesueurigobius sanzi
GAATTTTTGAATTATGAATGATCACTGATGACATTTTCCCAAAGCTTGCCAAGGACACCGGAAGGACACAAACTGAGGACAATATGTGTCAGCTCATGGCAAAATGGGGCACAAGTCGATTTTGGGGCATTTTGAGTTATTCACAGATTCTGAAAGTGTAGTCTCCAAGCTTTCCAACGATGTGTAACACATGGAAATCTGATAATATTTGAAGAAGTTGTGGCCATTTGAAGGTAGGCACTCAAAAAAGCTCAAAGGGTGAATCGGCCTCTAAAGATTGTGCAGTTCTCACCTCTATCTGCTGCTGGGAGAGACAAAAGATCTCATTTACATCTCATTTAGATAGCCACCCCCCCTGTCAAATGACTGTCAGTGGTGTGACAGCGCAAAACGTGAGTGGTTTGAACAATGGTAATCAATATGTTTTATAAGTAAAGTAAAGGAGACGCCTTTTCAACAAACAACAAGTCCATGCTAACATATTAGCAGCTACGTTAGCTTTAGCTTCCCTGGTATTGTTTTTAGGCCAAGCGACCAAGGCCCCTCTGTCTCTTTCGCTCTCTCTCTCTCGTATGTCGCAACACAGAAGTACAGTAACTTCTGATTGGCTGATGGCGGGTCCACAGGCTTCCCTCGCGTTGTGGGAGATGTGAAGGTGCAGTGACAGAGCGGGGCAGCGGCCACAGCCCTGGAATTAGTACAGGTCTGCTGTGACGCTCCCCCGTGAAAAAGCATTGTTGACCCCGTAAACCTGAGACACATTTTTTATTTTTATTACGGATCTACGCGATTCACATGAATGGTCCCTCTCAAGATGAAAATTGCGATTCTCGCCAAAAGGTGACAAGTTTGCAGCCCTGTACCACTCTTTTATGCTGTGTTTGTGTGTGCGAAGAGCAGAGGACCCGTGCGCGCTGTGTTTGTGTGTAGCCACGAGGTTGCTTGATGGGCGGAGACATTAACAAAGGAAACCCGGCCTATCCAGTAAATGAAGTGTGCCGCCGCACATACACACCCCAACAACGCAGGGAGAAAGTGTTTCAAACCTAGCTGATTTCAAACAGAAAATATATACTTTTAAAGATACCAATACTGTTATCTGAAGCATTCAGAGGCTTCTCCGTGATCTCAACTAACAGATTCTGCAAAAAAGTGAAAATCACTAATTTTTCTAAAAATTCACATCTTTGCTGTTTTGCTCCGATGTTGTGCTGCCGACTTGAGCTCGGAAAATCTCATGCGCCGTCACATACTGTATGACAGGGAGTAAACTTTGTGCACTGGAAAAACAAAAAAAGTTGGCCTTGATGGTCTCTTATCATAAGAGGCTTCTGAACTGCTCTTGGTCTGACCCGTCACCTAGGACCTGTTTGCCATGGGAGCTTAATGCCCCAGACAACAGAGCTCCTTCAACCATTCGGGTGCTCAAACCCCTCCACCACGATAAGGTCGCTGTTCGAGGAGGGGACTAGTTAAGATTTAGTCGCTCATTTAGCCTAGACTTTTCACTTGTTCCAGGATGTTTCTGACTCAATACATTGCTTTTTATTTCAAGTCAACTTATTTGCCAATGGGGTAAGAAACTTTGGTGTTGGCCTATTGGCAGTTTTACTTTCTTATATTAAGCGAAGATTACCTTCAAACCAGTCAGAAATGTCATGATATAAGCCAAATAATTGATATCAGTGTTTCTCAGCTGGCATCGGGACCCACCATTGGCCTGGAGTGGTAAGCTGTGACTCAAATAATATTTATTTGACCAAATGCACTTTGCAGTTTGAATCTGTTAAAATAGTGTATTTTCCTACAGATTATTGTTGATTTAAGCATGAAATAAATCTATGAAACAGAATTCATGGCCAAAGGAATTCAAAACCAGTCATCTTTAACAGACAGGTACTTTTTTCGTCATTAAATATCAAAAACATGTTCTGTGAAAGGCTCATGGCCATAGACCGTAAATAGAGATGGACGCAACCCACGTGACATTCCCGATTTCGTTCAGCACGGGCTAATGAAGCCAATTCATGCTAGCATTTGAACCAACACCATGTTGTTTTTTTGGAAACAAACCCGTATTATTTACAGTATGTGCAAGTTACCTTCTCTTAATGTTGAAAATATAATATTAAAAGAACAGGATGGTGTAGTGCGTGGTAAGACAAGCACTTGTGGGCCATATTAACAACACTATTTCCAATAATGACTTATAAGAGGGGCCAAAAAGTTTACATGTAAGTCAATGAGCACTTCCGGCTTACGGAAACAGCCCATATGCTAGCATGGCTTCAACCAGAGCTAACCAATTATATCTCCATCAATCAATAATATACACTCTATGCTCACAACCCACCAGTTGCGAACCACTGATCTATGACAGTAGTAAATATGTCTATAATCTAATTGAAACTACTTGAAACAAAATGAATATTCTCAAATCAAATGATCAAAATGATCAAAACCCTGCTTGATTAGTAGTTTATGTAGTGTTGCCTGTTTATCATTGTGTTCCCCTGTCATCCTGTAAACACTAAATAATGTAATAAAATTTGCGTCCAGGGCACCTTTCCAAAACTTATTAGCAATATTTGTGCAAGTCATGGAGGAGTTTTCCACTGTGGCAAATCGTTTTCAAAGTGTTGTCACATGAACTGAGAAAGAGATTTGACAATACAGAATGATTTTTAAAAATGATTATATTTCACCTTGATTAGAGTAGGTGAGGTTAAGGTTAAGATAAACTTCATTGTCCCTTTAGGGAAATTTGGCCTCTGCATTTGACCCATCCCTCGATGCCGCTGGGACAATCGACTGAAGTGCAGCGCCCAGGGACCCATCTTCAAATGTGGAGCCAGGCTCATGGGAGGAGGATTTATCCTAATGTGCATATTTTGGGTTGATGGGGGAAACCGCAGCACCCGGAGGAAACCCATCCAGACACAGGGAGAAACCTGCAAACTCCACACAGAAACTTGCTGTGAGGCAAGAAGGTCTTCACAGCAAGAAGTGCTTGCCAATGGAATAAAAAAAACAATCGTATTATGCTTAAAATAAGATTAAATATCTTATTGTAGTTAAAAAGAGTGAATGTAGTGTGTGAGTGAGTGTTGGTGGTGGTTTGAGGGGCCGATGGCGCAGATTGGCAGCTTCACTTCCATCAGTCTACCCCAGGGCAGCTGTGGCTAAAATAGTAGCTTACCACCACCAAGTACAGAGTGAATGAATAATGCCATGTAAAGTGACTTTGAGTGTCCAGAAAAGTGCGATATAAAACCAATGCATTATTGTTATTATTATTTAAAAATGTAGGAGTTTGATTAAAAAGAACCATTTCATTTAGTTTTACATACAGTACAGAAATCAGTTTTCTTCTTCTCTTTATCACAGTCTGAGACCTCGCTGAAATCACGCCATATTTAAATTGTATCTGTGTTTTTCCATGAAATTATGAGAGTCTGATAAAGTCATTTGGAAGCACATTTAATTACCGCAACGAGTGGAAGCCTCTGAAATCTGACACCAAAGCTTTTGATTTCCAAATGACACGTTGTCTGCGGCTGTGTTTACCTGGCGTTGCGTGTGATTAACTTTCACATGACATCATTCCACTATAGCAGCAATTTGGGCCGCTAGAGTTACTGTTGTGTACTTTATGGAAAAGTAATTATGAAGTTTTGATGATAGGATAAAGGCAACACTATGGGAATATTAGATGTTTAATTTATTTTTCCACACAAATTGAAATGCAAAGTAATTATAATGCAGGAATATTGTGTTACAGAATTCGGAAACAGTGCGTCATGTGAATCATTGCCTTTGGATATACAGTAGGTTCATGTGACTTTATGACAGCTTAAATTTAACCTTCAGCTGACAAGATATAATTGATTTGACCTGATTTATTGTTAATACCACTACACTGCAAAAAGTAATCTAGAAATAAGTTTAAAAAAATCCTTAGACTAATCAAATCTTAATTGATTTGAAATAAGATTATGTCGATGTTTTTTCATAATTTTAGTGTAAAAAAGTGTATAATTACTGACCCTAACCACATGGAACAAAAACAGGCCCGAAGTTGACCCTCTTCTCTTCTTTTGTTTATATAAATCACCAGCGTCAAAAAGTGGTCACACATGCACAATAGAAGGACTTCACAGATCCACAAGATTAAGATGGAACGTTTTTATACCCAATCACAATGATACGAGAATGAAAAAGTGAATTAAGCTTTTGTGGTGAAAGAACTTGAGCAAAAGTACAGTCAATAGTTGTTCTGGAACATGATGCGAACAAACCAACTAAGCACTGGCAATCCAAGATGGCGGTCTATACATTTCAATGGCTTGTACTCATTGGTGAATAATACCCTAAAGGCTAGTGCTAGATAGTCGGCCCGGGAGGCTGCTATTATTTTGGATAGATCTATGAGTTGGTTTGTCTGAAAATATACCTAACCCTAGCCCTAACTTTTAACAATATCCCTGTTCCTAAACTTAATTTTTGTTTTGCCATCTCACTGCGGACTGTCCATCCCAAGCCGACTATCTAGCATTAGCCTATCTAAAAAAGTTTTTGCCGTTACTTCCGTGTTTGTTTATGCGCAAATCTGACCAATTATTGCAGCCAAAAGCTAGAGCAATAGTAGAGAGGAGCTGGCTGGGTCTTAAAACGTATTTTTGAGCGATATGAACATTTCGAAGCGAGAACAAGATGTTAACCCATGATGTTAAAAGAGCTAATAATCGCCACAAAATATGATCTTTGTGAGAGCTGTAGATGCCCTGTCAGCCAAAAACTAGCAGTTTGTTTGCACATGGCACTTACTATGGCAAATGGCAAAAATCCTTTCTGAGCCCATCCTTCTGTTGCAGTGACACAGAGCGGCCACTGAGCGAACTGGATATACTGTATATAAGATGGCAAGGAAGGTTTGTCCCCTTGGATGTATTAAAATATTTTAATACATCCAAGGGGACAAACCTTCCTTGCCATCTTCTTGGTGACAGTGGCGCATAGCAGATTGTCTAGTAACCGGAGGGTTAGTAGTTTGAATCCCTCAGGTGCGCACCGTTCTTGTGTCCTTGATCAAGACACTTCACCCAGTTGTCCTCCAGTGTACAATGGTGTATGAATGAGAGTGTGAATGAGTGAGTGGTTCCTTGATGTAAAGTGCTTTGAGGAGGTGGAAAAGTGCTATATAAATGTTACGATGTATATAAATGTGACCATTCATCAGTCAGTGGCACTGACATCTGCACAGCACCACCTACTGCTCTGGAGTGTGCATAATAAGGCTTTTAGATGGGAAAAAAACATGCTGCTAATTTAGAAGCATTTTCAGAAATGTTTTTCAGAACTTTGAAATTAACCTTTTGCTGTATTTATTAATCAATATCATTGATGTAATTTTTCTTTTTGTTTCCAGAGGAGATCTGTACTCTGGTCATTGCTGAGGCCTTTCCCGAAGATGGTGGTGTGTTCTCCTGCTCGGCCTCCAACCCCTTTGGCTCTGTCAACTG
This sequence comes from Lesueurigobius sanzi, assembly GCA_900303255.1. NCBI lineage: Eukaryota > Metazoa > Chordata > Actinopteri > Gobiiformes > Gobiidae > Lesueurigobius > Lesueurigobius sanzi. The sequence goes on from OMNZ01108223.1 coordinate 10,382, forward strand.
TTCAGCCCGGCTCACAGTCACACCAGGTCAGCCACACTAAAGGCTAAAGACAGGCTTTAAATAAAGAAAGGCACACAATTCAAATGTATTTATAAGATGAAAACTGACTCACGCAACAGACTCAAAAGCCTGCGCTCTGGTATGGCACACAAGAGTTATTTGGTCAAAGGAAGAGAAAATTACATTATACCCATTTGGAACTTAACACTGCAGACTTTTATTGTGGGAAATTTCAAACAGTCACTTTTCGTATGGATCAAAAAAGACATTCAATAGTCTGGTAACACATGTGGGAGGCATTAGTAGGACATTAAGGCCCTTTTGGAGATATGTTAGGCCTGGGCGATTATGAAAAAAAAAATGTCTCTCAATTATTTTTTCCATATTGATCAATCTCGTTTTTTGATTTGATATTTTGTTTTTAATGGGAAAAGAAAACAAACAAATAATAGCTTATCAAATCAGTTGTGTGCTTTTTATGTGCGTGTTACGTAGTGGCGTGGCCTGTGGCGACTGGGACCATAAAATAAAATGTTAAATTCAGAGTTGATGTGTTGCGGTTACGGTATTACAGAGAGAGGAGTTGTGCAGTCTAATAGCTGTTGTGGAGCATCTAGGCAGGAGCAGTCTGTCACTGAACATACTCCTGTACAGAGGGTCAAGATAGTTCCCCAGGATGGACAGGGGGATCTTCCTCAAGATCCTCCTGTCCCTTACAGTTGTAACAGAATCCATCTCCTCCCCCACAGCAGCACAATTTGGTGTGTGCATGTGCGAATAACACGCAAAGTGCCCTGTCGATAGCCAGACATGTAGGAACACAGCTGCTATCATGAATCCATTCATGAATTTGCTTCCTGGTAAGAGATGCGCTGTCCCTCTAGTGTACCCCTTGTCTCATAGTTCTGTCATATCCAAAGCAGTACGGTTTGAGTCCAGGTACAGCACTGGCCTCATTTAGTTGCTGTCTGCTACTTCACAAAAAAGGCTTAATGCCCCACATTTTTCTCAATTATGTAGCACCACGCGATCACCAAGATTTACTTTTTATTAATATCTGAAAAATTTGATTAATCGCCCAGCTCTAGGTAAGTTTAAAATACAATTTTCATTGGGTCATGGGCTGTTGCCAAATCATACCCTGTTTTTGATCATTTTTTTTTTATAGTTTTTGATTGGAAGACTCATGATCAATGCCTAAATCAAATGAAAAATTAAAAGAAATTCAAATAAATACTGCACTTTGTAATTAAATGTACTAAAAAATTACCAAACTTCAAATCATTTTCAGAAAGTGCTACCTTAAGAACATTATCACTGTGGAAATATCAATCAATAAAAACACTTTACAATACCATGGTAGCTAAACAACCCACTGATATATTTCCATTAATTCAATTGTTATTAGGTCATTGCCCTCAGGTGGCTCTTTTGCTCCTCTGTGCGGTTTGTTTAAACATATTTAGCCGTGTTTACACTGCGTTGGACACACATACAGTAACTGTGTATGTGTGTGTGGGGGGTTTACAGCTCAGAGATGGAGCAGGGGCTGAATAAACAGAATCAGTGAATGGGCCCAGCTGCTGCGCCATGATTCAGCTGGACGAGTGTAGTATCGTCTGCAGTTTCTGAAAAAGCTGTAAAATCATTTCATGGCTCAATAAACAAAAGGAAAAGAAGAATGGCTTCAAACAATTTGGTGTTTCATAGAATGCCCGAAAGTTACGCCATTGCTTTTTATGTTAATTCATAATTCATTCTAATCCCCTTTCTTTCCATTGCACCCAGCGATCATTTCTTTTTCTCTCTGCCTTCCCCTCAATTTTCCCTTTCAAGGTGAAACAATGCAAGTGAATGGGGGAAAAAGTATAAATTGGGTGATATCAGTTTAAGACTTTTACTGTATATTCCTGATATGAATACAAGAAAAAATATTTTAATTTTGTGTGTAAAAATGGCCAAAATATCTATATTTTTGGTGAAGAAATATAAATAATAGCCAGGTTTAAATATGTGGTTTTATTTTGTAGATATATTAGTTACAAAGATTCATTCAGAGGATATTTTTCTTATTTTTGGAATAAACTAGTTATTAGTGGGAAAAAATGTCAATTTTGCCTTGTTTTTTTTGCACTTCAAAACTCACCAAATCAGGCAGGAATTAGCTGTTGAAAAATCCCTCTGAAAAAATCCTTCAAAATATTGTTAAGTCCAATACTGCAAAGTTTGGTGTCTGTAGGTGCTGCAAAATGGCCTTTGAATTGATTTTGAGTAGGATTGGACTGTTTTGAAATAAGATTGCCAATGGAACAAGTATTATTTCACCAAAAATACGAGAAATTAAAGTCGATGGCAAGAAAAAATGTACTTTAAAATTGTCTAAATCCACCCAAAATCTTCTTCTTCTTTCAATTCACGCATTTTTAAGTACTTTTCTTATTTCTCTTACGCGCATAATGTACAATCTTTTCTCTTCTGCAGCTGAGGACTCCTCCAGTAACGGGATGTCCGCTGATAGCTCGGGTCTGGAGGACTCTGCCCCATTCCCCCCTCCGCCCCCTCCCACAGAGATCACACTCCTGGAGCTGCCCCCCAGAACTCTGCCCCGGCCCGGCCTGGTCAAAGAGCTCGACCTGTGGCCCGCCGTGGCCTCCCTGCCCCCTGTGCAGGTATCCTCCGAGTGGGAACAGAGGGAGACTATACCGAACGGTCAGCCTCTAAGCCCACCATCACCTCCAACTCAGAGGTGAGTACAGTAGTAAAATGTACTGAAGTGAGATCAAATTTGCATTAATCTAGTATAGGAAACACATGATTTTATTTTGGTTAAAAGGTACATTCCGTCACATTTCACCCAATAAATAGAATAAAATACAACAATTCATTTTATTCCAGACATGTTCTATCATTGGAAAATACAAAACAAACGTGTCTTTGCTGCGAGCGTCTCACCTCTCTTATAACCTCTTATAACTTTCCTGGGGGACGTCTCCGGCCCGTCTCCATGGAGATGTTGACTAAAGGCAGTCAAATATGAGATTTAAATAGGTTAGGTCCTCATCCCAAAGCATTGTTTGATTACCCATTGCAAAAAATAGCATTTTCTGTGTCTAACTTCATTTCACTAGCAAGGACCACACCACAACAATATTGCAGTTAAGAATGTTTATTGATGAGGAAGATTGGAAGCTGGATGGAGACATGGATGGGGGGGGTAGTCTCATAGTGCACCCAGCTGTTTGGATCCCCTCCTGGGCAGAAGGATGAGTGCTGGAAGATAAGACCAGTTAGAGGGAGGGAGGGAGGGGTCGAGAGTTTTGAGATGAACAGTGTGGAAGGTGCTTGGCTGGTTTAAATAAGCCGTCTGGGTAATTGGAGGCGTGGACGAGCAGGGAGTGGTTGGAGAAGAGCAAGTGATTGGTTGAGACGTGGACCTGCTCCCGAACTTAGTTAATAGATATTAACTCCATTAGGAGCATGTTTTTTTATTGCTGGCAACAGTAATCCCAAACGTTACACGGTGTACCTTTAAGAATGAACACAGGAAATGTGCTTTACAGTGGTGAAATATGGGGACCGTCACTATGGCAATAAAGAATAAAAATTGGTTCGTAAAAAGTGATCAGTCTATGTCAAAACTGAAAAAGTAACATGCTCAATGATCAGGTAAAGTTAACTTTGTGAACATAAAACATTTTGACGGCCTTCTGGCCTATTTGACTAATAACATTTGTTAGGACCTCGTGAAGAATTTTGGTTCCTTCTACTCTCTGTGCACTCATTAGCCTGGCAAACCAGCCAGAATACATTTTACAACCAAAGAAAACCTTGAATTACTTTGACAAAATGCTAAGTGGCTACAAGTTTGAAGTGAAAATGTAGCTCAAAAATTTTCTCCACAGTTAGAAGTGTCTTCCAAAAGTTGGGGCATTGTGATTATTAATAGCAATATTTCCAAATAAATGCACAATTACGTTCCAATCTAAAATGCACAAACTGTTTTTCAGGCAAATTTGTCTAAATGAAACCTTTAACTTCCCTCTTCTCCCCTAATAGAGAGCCAGTCGCGCCCCTCCCGCCTCCGCCTTCACCTCCTCCTCAGCCTGAACCCGTGACAGAGACCCAGGCTCCACCGGTGCCAGACCTGCCCCCCTCTCCAAAACTGTCTCCTTCTCCAGCCAAAGACGCACCGCTGCCCCTCAAGCCCAAACCCAAACTGTGAGTAGAGCCATATCAGGTCCCGTGCGGTCAGTGCCCCGGGACAGGGAGGGGGACACTAAAATGATGTGGTTATTTGACCTTTCTGCAAACTCCCAGTGACTTACTGCAGTGACTGTGGCACAAAGCCATTTTCTATCTATTAACTTATTTTAGCTGCTCTGGGAAACAGTGTTCCCCAGAGCTACGTCAAGTTTCAGCCCATCTCTGATGACTTTCCCCACACACACAATAATAGCACACTATAGTTAGATGTATGCTGCCTTTTCAATATAAAACTATAGACAAAGAAAATTCTAGGTTAAACACATTAAAGTTGTCTCTGCTGTTGTACGTATTATTATTATTCTACATATATCAGGGGTAGGCAAAATCTGGCCCTCCAGCACTTATCTTCTGGTGCCCAGATGAGTTGAGATACTGTATATGACTGTACATGACTGAGATTTACACATCATCTAAAATACTGATGCAATTCTGTCAAAATTTTAAAACTGGGGAAGGACCCCCTCTTTAGTCTTTAATCTCTTTACTCTTTAGTCAACGTGAAGAACAGCACTACTATTTGTACGTGGCAAAGTTTGAGATTTGGCCACAGTTGGGATGTCTGGAGTCCAGACACATCTTATAACTATGAAAAACTTGCCTATCTCTGTTCTTATATTAACAGAACAGGAATGAACAGAATCTTGCAATTTTATCATTAGCCCCTAATTTATTGTTGATGGTAGCAGAAGTTGTACTAATAGTGTGGACTGACAGATAACGATCCTGTATTCAAGCAGGTCTTTGAGAGTCATCTTTGAGGGTCCAGAAAAGTGTCTTATAAATGAAATATTGTATTATGTATTATGCATATTATTCTTGTTGTTAATGACTTCAGGCTCAGATGAGTCCTATTAGAAAATACTGTGGGTTTACAGTTTCTAATAATTTATGTGTGCAAATTATCAGTGTATTAGGTGACGCAATGTCCATATCACAAAACGGAAGGGGTCTGACTGATCATTAGGCAAAAATTCTTCAGTCTTCATCTGTACTCTGTAGTTGAAGTGTAGGACGTTTCGATCTTACTCCAAAGATCGTCATCAGCTACTGAAGGTCTGGAGCACGCTGTGGGTTTATAAAGCCAGTGAACCAGCAGGAGGAGTCAGCCTCTAGGCCCCTCCTCTCTAAGTGCTAAAGGTAAAGTACTTAACGAGGGTCCATTGTCTCCCTGAGCTACTCCCTAAGTCGTTGATACTGCCTATGGCCCTGCTGCTCCCAGGAGTACAGGCTCATTTGCATGACGTTAAGTACTTCACCTTTAGCACTTAGAGAGGAGGGGCCTACAGGCTGACTCCTCCTGCTGGTTCACTGGCTTTATAAACCCACAGCGTGCTCCAGACCTTCAGTAGCTGATGACGATCTTTGGAGTAAGATCGAAACGTCCTACACTTCAACTACAGAGTACAGATGAAGACTGAAGAATTTTTGCCTACGATGGACAACTCCTGTACGACTGAGAACCTACACAAAGGTCTGACTGATGTTTACACATTTTTTGTTTTGCTATCAAGTCAAAAACAATGATTTTCCTCATTTAGTTTCTCTTTGTAACATTGTTTTGGCTCTTATTATTATTTTCAAGACTGTTATCGATTATTGTTTTTTTTTCTCATATTGTGCAGCCCTAGTCTTCAGATTGAGACATAATTAGCAGCTGACACACATCTTACTGATCTTATTTCTTTGGGATACACGCTGTCTCAGTCTGTGCATTCGTGGTTTGCAGAAACTTTCAATAACTCTGGTTGGCTTTGTGTCAGCTGTAATAAATAATGTTAGTGTGTGTTCAGTGAAATGGTCGCCCGCTGATACAAAGCATTCCTGTCAGGGTGTATGTGTTGTGAGCCCGTCCCGTGTACCAGCTGCTGTCTGTCTGCTGTAAACAGATCTGCGCCTATTGTTCCCCTGACCTCTGCATGTCCCGTCCAGGGCTGTCAGCACCTCTCTGTGGCTCTAATGAATCCTCACTCCGCATCATGAATGGACCTCACTCAGAGCCCCAGTGTTGTGCAGATGAAGCTTCAGTTCTGGAAAATGTTTCCTGATCTCATGTTGGAGCATCCAGTTTCTGTCATTTCTGCTTTAATTGTGGCATGTGTGTTGCACTGGTTACTGAAGTTTACAGAATTAGCATAATTGTAATTTATGATGCTTTTAAAATCTGAAATGTGAATGTTTGTGCTATGGCCTATTAGTCATTTAGAGAGTTAATGAGAGACAAACATCTCAACTACACCTGCTTTTTGCACACACTGTCTATTTTTGCTAATGCTTGCCGCAAAAGAACTTAACCAAGATGTAGGTAGACCACATAAATAATCTACAGCAGTGTTTCTCAACTGGTGGATCGGGACCCAAAAGCTGGTCGCAAAACCATAGTTAGAGGGTCGCGAGACTTTTCCAAGGAGCATTTCTTTCAATATTTATGTACTGAAAAACAAACTCAAAACCCTTGTCTATAAAGTCTATCAAAATGATTGCTGTTGAGTTGGTTTGATGATAAATTCTTCTTTATGGAGAGACACTGCAGGCAAAAGGTTTTTATCCAGTTTACTCTCTTAATATATACTGTATATACTTTCACCTGGAAACAAATACATGGCCTAATCTTTACAGTAAGGAGTGTAATTAATGCACTGAAGCAACATTCCTCCATAGAACTAAACTTCAATTTCTCAAGATGCATTTTTCTCACATTATGGCGACAACAACCCCACTCCTACAGACTTCAACCTTCACCACTTTTATATTTAATTTATAGGCTGATTTATTGAGTTTTGAATTCCAAAAAATAAGACGACATTAGAATTTTTACAGATTTATTCACTAATAACTAGCTTATTCAAAAACAAAATAATATATCTCAAATCCCCTCAGTCCGAACTAATATATAAACAAAATAAAACTATACATTTACACTGAGTTCTCTCCACTATTTAGATTTCAGCACAAAAAATTTAGGCAATAAAATACCTAACTTTTATATGAAAACATAAAATGACCTCCAATACATTTTTTTCTCATATTTGTGTTACAAAAGTTTCACATTACATTCTTCCCCTCTTCACCTGCAGTGTCTCACCTTAAGTACATTTTATGGTTTAAATGAACAATAACCCAGGAGTAAATACAGAATTTTACATTATGTATATCACAAATTTACAATCTATTTACTGTAGGTCACGGCTTGTCACCTTACTCTTATTGGTGGGTCTCGACGCTATACCAGTTGAGAACCACTGATCTACAGCATGTCTGTGAAAAGCCCTCAGCTGTCGAGGCGTAGTTGCTTCAACAAAAAGCTTCAAAAAGTCGTCATCTGTACTGGGTTTGTGTTGAGCCTCTTAATCAAAGGCATTCCACTTTATTTTTCCCATTTTCATAAAGATTTTTTTTCATAGTGCTCGTTTATTGTGTTCACAGACATTTGTGGAAAAAATGGGAAAAATTGAGTTTGGGACAGATGCCTGATTCCAAAACCAGATGACCATTTTGTGAAACCTTTTGTCGCTACAAAGTACTGCATGTTTACTGCAGACCCGAGCTTACGCAAGAGTGTTGACTTGTTGATTCTATGCTTCCAGAGCTGAGGGTAGAGTGGAGGAGGCACAAAATGTCAGGTAAATATGCACTTGGGAGTGCTATGCTTGGTTTTATGTTACACTATTGTCTTTATTGGCACAGTTTTTTTCTTTAAATAGACCTCTAAACTTATAGACCTCTAAACTTTTCCACGGCAAGTTCATATAGTGCTAAAACAATGGGCTCCAAACTGTGAAGCAATTAGTGAAACCTAAACCGCACTCTCTGGACCCTCCCTTTACACTGTAACAATTCAGTAAAACAGCAGTTGTCTGTCGTTAGCAAAGGTCATGTTTGTGCCACAGTGGTCCTCAGGTCACACATCACACTAAATGACCAGGAGGGAACTTCAATCTGTCTTTATCAATGACAAGGTGCATTTTCAACAACGTAGCGTTTTCTATGGCTGTAGTTTGTTGCTAGTTTGTTGGATTTTGATAAATAATGATATGAAAACTTCAATAACAAGAACTGCAAGGGCAGCAGTGAATTTAAAACTTTGTAGCATCATATTGAGTCAAAACACCAGCCACTTGGGATCGATTTAGGAACTTCCTTTCATGGATTTTACAACACCGTCCACCTTGCCCTTGTGGCCCCAAATTAGTGCTTAGTGCTGTTCGCGTCACAGTGCATTAAAGGTTTGATTCCAGGTGCGGAAAGTTTACACATTCTCCTTTTGTCTATATTGGTTTCCTCCGGGTGCTCCAGGTTTCCCCTTGCACTAAAAGGCCTTCTCTGGAACAAGGATTCCTCTGGAAAAGAGAATCAGAATTTCAGTGGGAATTCCTTAGTTAAATAGGGGAAAAAACAAATAAAATGTTGAAGCTTCTTTTTTTGATGAGAACATTTAGACCTTTGCACAGAAGACAAACAACAGGACGGTGTAGTGTGTGGTAAGACTTGAGGGCCATATTAAAGGAATAGTTCACCGCTTTTACATGCATACATATGTTCTAACCTGGGCTTAGATGAGGCTATGTGTGGCTGTCTAGTCTTCGTGCGTGCCTTCATGCTTTCATTGCGCCTCTTCAAAGTAGTCCCATGGGGTCAAATTTTGGAGAAGTTAGAAGCCACAAATCTCTTCCAAGTTTCCCCTATTTAAATATGGTTATGTCAGTAGTTACACGTCCAAAGTACAGTTTCACAAAATTAAAACTGACAATTTTCTAAGCGGAAAAAAGACTATATTTTACGGCGCATTAATACCGAACTACTTCGGCATCCACTCACTTCGGACTTCCGGAAACAGAACAACGACCGTGCGATAAGTTTTAGTGAGATAACTTGTGAACAATGCCTGTTACGTGCATCGTAGAGGGTTGTGAGAACAAGTCAAAGACATACAGTGTAGTTATGTTACACAGATTTTCAACGCACCACAATGGAAGTGTGGTTAACTGCATTGAATATGGATCCAACACCAGTGGAAGTATTGAGGATATGGCGTATTTGCTCTGAACATTTTACAGAGGAGGATTATACCTCGTCTGGTTTACGCTTACAGGATACGGCTATATCGACAATTCTGAAACAAAGCGCATCAACCAACGCGGTAAGTGTCCTTATATTTGTTTTGTCTGTAGGAAGTGGCAATATTTGAGCGGAGTTCTATCCCGGTTAGCAACTCCACACCAAAATCAGTGATGCTGAATAAAGTACTGATTGATTTGCATGACGACTGAGCTCAGAAATAACAATGAAGTAGCGTTACGTACATTACTGAACATTGAGGACAGTCAGTTTGCCCGTGTCCTCTCGCTGGCCCCAGTCTGCTCTTCTTCACGTCTTGCTTCTCTCTCGCGGTCCATACGGGCTAGTTCCTCTTCTGTGTACTCTGGTTCAAATAGATAAGGCTCTGGATCTGCTACAAACTAGTCTCCATCATCTACAAATGATTCCGTGCTGTTTACGCGTAGCACTCGTTGATCTGTTGCCGGAAGTGAGTGGAAGGAAGCATCTCTCGGGGGGAAGCTTACGCAAGTAGTTTGGTATTATTCCGCCGTAAAATATAGTGCGTGTTTTTTCCGCTTAGAAAATTGTCAGTTTTAATTT